>PVKC010002560.1:0-42851 GCA_004027635.1 Crocidura indochinensis
GTTGCTGAAACAAATGTGAAATGCTTTTTTTTTTTTTTTTTTTTCGGTTTTTGGTTTTTGGACCACACCTGGTGATGCTAAGGAGTTACTAATGGCTCTGCGCTCAGAAATCGCTCCTAGGGGCCGGGCGGTGGCGCTGGAGGTAAGGTGCCTGCCTTACCGCGCTAGCCTTGGACGGACCGCGGTTCGATCCCCCGTGCCCCATATGGTCCCCCAGGCCAAGGGCGACTTCTGAGCGCATAGCCAGGAGTAACCCCTGAGCGTCCCTGGGTGTGACCCAAAAACCAAAAAAAAAAAAAAAAAAAAAACCAAAAAACAAAGAAATCGCTCCTGGCTTGCGGGACCATATGGGACATCAGAGATCGAACCCAAGTCTGTCCTGGGTCAGCGAGCACAAGGCAAACGCCCTACCACTGCACTATCGCTCGGATCCCTTGATATGCTTTTTTATTTGTCAGTGATCATTTGCGACCCCATTCCATTTTTTCCTACTTTGGAGCTCCTCCAGAACGACAATTGGAGTTTTCATTCCTCATAAGCAGTTAAAAAGTTTGTTCTATTGGAGCTGGTGATACAATCATAGTACATAGGATAACCAGTAGGGCACTTCCCTGCACAAGACCCATCTAGATTTGATCCTCGCACCTCCAGGAGTAATTCCTGAGTGCAGAGCCAGGAGTAGCCCCTGAACATTACTGAGTGTGGGCCCCCACCCCTAAATAAGAATATATTCTATTTTTAAAAAAGACAGACAACTTTTTTGCCATTCTGTTGTAATCAGTATAAGTAAAACTGTGTATAAAGGGAAACCTCTGTTCTATTAATATTTGTTTTATTTTCTAGATTATTTATTCCCCTTTATCAACAGAAACTCTTGGAAATACATAGGTGTTCATTAGCCCAACTTATTCTCTATATCTGTTGTGATTTAAATCATCATGGTGAGATTTTGGCCTAAAATTGATAAAGGGCCTCATAAAAATTAATCAAAAGCAGGTATTCTGCTTTTTTGTGCACCATATCTATAAGCATATCCACTTGAAAAAAATTTTAAAACTCAAGAGTAGATGAACAAATTAGAGTAATTATTAGTACAAAGTCTTGCCTCCTTATATATCACAACAGGCATGGTCTCTGCTTCTAGGTAAATGTGCACTCAGGAAAAATTAATCTTAGTCATATTTAGGTAACCTAAGGTTACTTGACTAGCCTAAAATTGAAAATTAGCATGCTCAGAATTTTGTGGATAATAAATATCATTAAGTGATAGCCTAGCAACCTCTTTGCAGGCACACCTTTGTTAGGATTTTTATGCTACATTAGTTCATAAGATAATTGGGAAGGGATTGGAGCCACACCTAGCTGTACTCAGGTTACTTCTGGCTCTGAGCTCAGAAATCTGGCAGGCTTGGTGGACCATCTGGAATTCTAGGCATTGATTGAATCTGGATTGGCCATGTGCCTGGCAAACTCCTTACCTGATGTACTGTCATTTTGGCCCTTTAAGATAATTTGAGGAATATTCTCCTGAGCTCTGTGATACCATTGTTAGGGGTCTTTGATTCCACTGTGTCCACCTGTTTTGATTACATCTTTTGAAGTGAGTTCTTCAGAAGTGCAATATTCCATTTTTGATAGTTTGTGAATTATAGTCCTAGCTGCACATTAGAATCTTTGGAAACATTTTAAAAAGTCATTTCCAGTCCTCTTCCCAAAACTGCAATAGTCATTTCAAAGTTAGATGTAGGCAGTGTCATTGTTTAGTATTATGAACTGTTTTGTGGGCTTCTAGAGAGTATAATTTTATTTCTTTTATGTTATTTTGTGGACTTTTAGAAGATGTAAGAGAGGGGATTTGTCACTGTTTTGTTTGTTTCAGTCATACAAATAGTCCTTTCGTCAGCCATTCATGGTTGTGAACTTCCAAGCTGTAATGAGCCATGTTCTTTGCACTTTTGTTTTTAAAATACTTATATTAGCTTAATTTCTACAGATAACTTGGCTCATTATGTTTTTGCTATCTTTGTCCAGAGATTGACATGGTTTGGAAACTTAGCTTATTCATTTATTTTTATACTTATGCTTCTATTTCAAGCTAATACAGTTTTATGTTTGTTTTTTGGGGCCCACACCCAGTGTTTCTTGGTGTTACTCCTGGCTCTGTGCTCAGGAATCACTCCTGGCAGGCTCAGGGAACTATATGGGATGCCCAAAATTGAACCTGGGTTGTCCACATCAAGGTAAATGCTCTGCTCCCTATGCTATCACTCTGGCCCCAATATAGTTTTTTTTTTTTTTTTTGGTTCCTTAGTGTACTGATGCTCTTAATTATTTTTTTCATAATGGAAGTTGTTCTAGTACTATGAACCATATGCTAAATTAATTGTTATGATGGAGTCTTAATTAGATCACTAATGAATTAAATGTATAATTTTTTAATCTCTTGTTTTTTTATTTTTATTTATTTATTTATTTTTTGGTTTTTGGGCCACACCCGGTGACGCTCAGGGGTTACTCCTGGCTATTCACTCAGAAGTCGCTCCTGGCAGGCACGGGGGACCATATGGGGAAACGGGGGATCGAACCGTGGTCCGTCCTAGGTTAGCGCATGGCAAGGCAGGCACCTTACCTCCAGTGCCACCGCCCAGCCCCAATCTCTTGTTTTTATTTTATATTTTGTAGCCATACCCAGCATTGTTCAGGTATCACCATATAGGGTATGGGGCTCAGGCTCAGGGGACCATATAGGGTACCCTGTATTGATCCTGGGTTGGTCATGCACTATATAAATGCCTTACCTACTGTCCTATAGCACCAGCCCCAATCATTTATCTTTTAGTTGGCTGTATTACCTATGCCATACATCTATTGAATAGGTGAAGGTAATTGGTTCTGTATACTGCAAAATACATTGCTACTTTCTAACTTTGTATCTTCCACTGGCAAATGTGTTCTAGTGGACCAAGGATAACATTTAGAAGGTTTCTAGAATCTTATTTGCTTTCATAGTCAAGGAGGACCAGTTCATTAGACTGTCTTAAAAAGAATTTTGGGAGCAGGAGCAATATCACAGTGGAATTTGCTTTGCACGCAGCCGACCCTGGACTGACACAGTTTCGATCCCCGACATCCCATATGGTCCCACAAGCTTACCAGGTAGATAGCTTAGTGCAGAGCCAGGAGTAACCCTTGAGTACTGATGGGGGAACAAAAGGTATTTTGGGTCCTTCCACTGAAATTTGGAGAATCTGTAGGAATTTGCTACAGATTTGCTTTTTTTTTTTATTTATGATGTATGTATGCTAGTCAGTGTAAACAAATACAAAATGTTCTCATTTTAAAATGGACAATGTTTATTCTTGGTGGTTTCCCTAGAAGGAACTGTGGTAGATAGATAGATAGATAGATAGATAGATAGATAGATAGATAGATAGATAGGAACAGCAAAGTATGATAAGAGGTCAGAAAAATAAAGGGCTATCGCTTCTTGGCCTTTTGGCTAAGATCAAGTGTAGTATCTGTTCTTATCAGTTTAATATCTGATACATCGTCTATTCGACAACAATATATTAAATGAACTTTTGGCACTGGGAACTGGAATAGGAGCTTGTTCTGTCCATTCCATACATCGACCTGGTATTGCAGTACCTCCAAGAACGTTGCACCAAAAGAAAAAAATAAAAATAAAAGGCTGAATTTGAATGGTGTGTGTGCGTGTGTGTGTGTGTGTGTGTGTGTGTGTGTGTGTGTGTGCACCAAAAGAAAAAAATAAAAATAAGAGGTTGAATTTGGATGCTGTGTGTGTGTCTAAAGTGAAAAATACAGTTAGAATAGTGTATGACAAATTTTTGACCTATGTCTTTTTCTATATTTTAGTATGATTTTTCATTTTGTGGGAGGGGCATCAGATGGTTTAAGGGCCTCTTCCCAGCCTATTGTTTTACAGGACTGAGGGTAGGTTGCTCTTATGTGCTTGTTCCCTAACTAGTCCTTTGAGTTTTCTCCTTGTGCCCTGGCTTTTATATTTCTGGTTAAATGTCAGTTCTAATTGATAACATTTATATTTCACATAAAATTTGTCATAATGTTATCAATTTAAAAAAACATAAAATAGTTAAGTCTTATTCTAAGAAAGTTTTGATCTTTTACTGTTTTCTGGTTTATACAATTTACATAACATAGGACCAGAGTTTTGAATTGTACGAGTTTGTGTTGTACTGGTATAATTAAAATGCGGGCTTTGGAGACAATTTCAATATTGAACTGCTTTTTTTAAAATTTGTGTGGGAAGAGGAATAGTTTATATGTTCTTCTTTACTGTTAACTCTCTATATATCTTATATGTATAGATATATACATGTGTGAATGTGTATAAATGCAAAGAACTACAAAACACAATAGCTTTCCTGTTTCCTTAGTCCAAATACATACATATATATAGTGCTTTGTTTTTAGACTAAGGAAACAGGAAAGCTATTGTGTTTGTATTATTTGAGAGTATTTTTAAACTTGACTGTTGCCTCTCAGCTAAATTTAATCTTTAAATAGTAACTGCAATAATTTCTTTATATACCCAAAGAACCAAGATACTTTAGTAATCATTGACTTTTTCCTCTTCCCATTTAGGAGAGAAGCCACAAATCTTACCGCCCTTTCACAGTACTAACATTTCGCTTCAATTATCTGCTTAGTGAATTGAAACCAATGTCATATCATCTATTGAATATGTTTTTTCATGCTGTGGTTAGTGTGATATTTCTTAAAGTCTGCAAACTTTTCCTGAACAATAGGAGTAGTATGGTTGCATCTTTGCTATTTGCAGTGCACCCAGTCCACACAGAAGCGGTAAGTGGAAGTATAAATCAATGGATTTTTTTGTTTTGTTTTGTTTTTTGTTGTTGTTGTTTTTGCTTTTGAGGCCACATTCAGTGATGTTTAGGAGTTACTTCTGTCTATGCACTCAGAAATCGTTCCTGGCTTGGGCCATGTGGGACGCCAGGCACCAGAGATCTAACCAAGATCCATCCTGGGTCAAGGCAAACGGTCTACTGCTGCACCATTGCTCCGGTCCCCAAATCAGTGTTGTTGTTGTTGTTGTTTTAAATAATTTCTTTATATAAGCACTGTGGTTAAAAAGAATGTGCGTAGTTGAGTTTTAGTCATAGGATGTACACCACCCTTCATCAATATTCTCCACCCCACCTCATATACACGCCTTTCTTAGGGATAGGCATTCTATTTCTCTCTATCATTGTCAGGTAGTTGTCAGTGCAGTTGTTTTCTAACTGTGCTCACTCTCTGATAAGTTTCATATCATGGCCTGGTCTTTCTGGCTCTCATCTCTATTGTTTCTAGGTATTATTACCATATTGTCTTATTTTTCTTAAATCCCACAGATAAGTGAGACTATTCTGTATCTCCCCCTGACACATTTTCTCTCCCTCTGACTCATTTCACTCAACATAATCCATATCTCATCCATTTATAAGTAAATATTATTACTTCATTTTTCCTAACAGCTGTGTAATATTTCATTGTGTATATGTACCACAGTGTCTTTAGCCACTCATCTGTTGTCAGGCACCTGGGTTATTTCCAGATTTTGGCTATTGTAAATAGCGCTGCAATGAGTATAGGAGTACAGAAGGCATTTTGTATTGTATTTTTGTGTTCCTAGGGCACATCACTAATAGTGGTATTGCTAGATCATATGGGGGCTTAATTACAGCTTTTGGAGAAATATTCATATTGTTTTCCAGAAAAACTAGACTAGACAGCATTCCCACCAGTAGTAATGAAAGTTCATTTCTCCCCACAACACATCCATGCCAGTACTGATTGTTCTTGGTCTTTGTGATGTGTGCCAGTCTCTGTGGCTTCAGATGGTACCTCATTGTTGTTTTAATTTGCATCTCCCTGATGATTAGTGATGTAAAACATTTTTTCATATGCCTTTTGACCACCTGTATTTGGCCATCTGTATTTCTTCTTTGATGTAGTATCTGTATTTCTTCTTTGAGGTAGTGTCATTTCTTCTCCCATTTTTTGATTGGGATATTTTTTTTCTTGTTAAGTTCTGTCGGTACCTTTTATATCTTAGATATTAGCCCTTTATCTGGTGGGTAAATCAGTGTATTCTTACAAAGTCTGCTCTGTGTTTTTTAAGGGTAAAAAATTGTCCAGGACTTTGATTCAAATATTTGAAAACTTGTAAATCAGTAGGTTTTAATATTACATATTGATTAACATAATATGTAGTTTTTCAACTTGTATAAATAAATACAGTTCATTGCTGTTTTTAATAAGCAAGTCAATAAAGGAAACTTCGTAAAAGTTTATTAAAATATGAATAGATTTGAATAAACCTCCTAATAGCAGTCTCCTTTTGTCTGTTGCCAAATATTTCATAATTATAAAATTTTTACTGTTACCATTTTGTCTACCAGCCTTTACCTATCAAAACATACTCTTAAATATAATTTAATTTTTCACAATGACTTTGATTCAGACACTTTTATGAGGTTTTATATAAAAATGTGTATATTGCAGAGGCCTTGTGTATTTCTCCCTTTTTTTTAAAAATGTTTTGGTATCTAACTAGAAACAATTTGGCATACAGTTATAAAACTGACTGGTAGTTTTAAATTGTAGTCAGTTCGAAATACTTAAAGGAATGGGCTGGAGGAGTGATGGTACAGTGGGCAGTGTGCTGGCTTTGCAGTCAGCCAATTCAGGTTCAATCTCTAACATTCCATAAGGTCCCCTGGGCACAGCCAGGAGTAATTCCTGAGCATTATTGTGTGTAGCCTAAAAACAGCAAAATGTACTTAAAGCGAGACTTTTGGAGATTTTATATTTGAATTCAAACTTTTAAAAGTTTTTTTTATATTTTAGTGAAATAAATGTATGAGTTTAATTGATGACTTCAATACAAAGAGACCCATAAAGTAGAGGAAGACAAATTGCACACCCCAAGCAAATTGTGATGTGGGCAATTCCCTAATGAAGCATGCCTGGTTGTAGTCTTAACTTGACCTGTTTAATTGATTATGAGATATAACTTATATATGACCTATTGCATTTTTTTTTCTATCTTTGGTTTTGAGAACACTTGTGTTTAAAAAATATGTAGCCCTTAAGAATTTTTTCTTATGATTGAAAACACTACGGTCTCTGTAGCTTGGTCAAGGGTCTAGCATGTGAAGGGATGAAATGATTTGATTCCTGGCACCATATGTTTGCCTGAACTCCATCCCTATATCCCCACTTCCAGCTCCATGCCAGGAGGAAGCATTTCCGCAGGGGTCTTCAAAAATACTCAGTGAATACATACTGTACTAGATATTACCATTGTGAGAGAAGATGGGGAAAACAAGGTGAAGGACAGACAGCTCCTCTACTTGAATGGTGCAACATCCTCTATAATTATTTCAAAATAAGTTGATAATAAAATAATGTCAGTAATACAATTTTTTGTTTCTTTTAATAAAAGATACACAAGTTAACCACAAGGGGGCACTCAATGATTAAGAAATTAAAAATACGCTTGAAAAGTTAGGACTGTGTTCCTATTTATTGTGCTTTGTTGCTAAAATTTCAAGATTCTGTTCATTGATCTGACCTCCTCACCCCATTCTCTTTCAGGTAACAGGTGTTGTCGGAAGAGCAGAACTTTTGTCATCTATATTTTTTTTAGCTGCATTTTTGTCATATACTAAATCACAAGGACCCAATAATTCCATAGGTAAATGCCAAAAAATTTTAAGTATTTCTCTAGTGGTAAAGTGTGATGAGCAAATGCTTTTTTTTTTTTTTTTTTTTTTGTCTTGGAGGTGCATAGCTGGTGGAATCATGTATCAGGGATTAAACTAGAGTCACCCATGTGCAAGGCAAGCGCTTAACCCCTTTATTCTCTCTCCAAGCCCAGTTCTTAGCTCAGTGCTTCTTATATGCCACACCTGAGTTTGTTATGCTAACCTTAATGCTTTTTTATCTTATTTTTTGTTATAGTTTAGTTAACTTAGCTATAATCGATTTACTGTTTATGATAGTTACCTCGTCTCTGAAATGCCCCACATGATCTACCAGTGTCTTTTTGTTTCTTGAATTCTACCTCTTCATTCCCTCCCCATTTTCACAAAGTCTTCACTAATTTGGTATTCTCAACTCTTGTAATGCAGACAAAAATAGTAGAAGACATGGTTAGAGATAGGCAGGAGCCTCATCGTGGTCTTATGTCGTTTTCTCTTTATCCTTTAAATTTTACTTAGCATGATATTAAAAAAGGATAGTTTTGCGGTTATCTTAGTTATTGAAAGACAATAGGGAAAATGGGCTGTTTCTAAATATCTTAAAACAGATTTTATTTTTGCAACAGCCTAGTTATTGGTTACATTTTATAAGAACTTAGAAATGGAGTGAAATAGTGAAATGGAGCTAGAAATAAGGTCACGTTCTTGCTATTTTTTTCAAATAGGGGGAAGACCTGCATTAATTATTACTAGTCTCTCTTTTTTTGGTTTTTGGGTCACAGCTGGTGACGCTCAGAAGTCGCTCCTGGCAGGCTCGGGACCATATGGGATGCCGGGATTCGAACCAAGGTCTGCCCTATGTTGGCCGCGTGCAAGGCAAATGCCTTACCACTGTGTTATCGCTCCGGACTCTAGTCTCTTAAGTTTTCTTTTGTGTCTTATTGACACTTCCTGTATTATCAGGATTCACTTCAATTGTTTCCCTGTGAACGTAAATCTCCCTATTATAAATAATACAGGCTTTCACTTCAATATATTTTTCATTCTTAATTAATTTACCCCCATCACTTCCTGTCTACCTTCCTTTCTTTCCTCCATTCTTCCATCGTTTCTCCTTTCTACCTTACCTCCTTGTTTGGGGCCCACACCTGGCTGTATTCATGGCTTTATTTGGCTCTGTACTCAGAGAGGGATGACTACTGGCAGTCCTCCATATATGGTGCAGGGGGATGGGATATTTATTGGTGGCATACAAGACAACACCTCATTTCCTCTCCTTTCTCTCCAGCCCCTTGTTTTTTGTTAGTTTTGGTTTTTGTTTGTTTTGAGAGACATTTTGCCCTTAATTCTTTTTTGGTGGGAGGGGTGATTTTCGGGCCACACCCAGCAGCTCTCCTGTAACTCCTAGCTCTATGCTCAGAAATTGCTCCTGGTAGGCTCTGGAGACCATACGGGATGCCAGGAATCCAACTTAGCTCCATCCTGGGCCAGCCACATGCAAGGCAAATGCCCTGTCCGCTTTGCTATCTCTTTGGTCCCTTTCCTTAATTCTAATAATTTTCATATTTCCTTTAGAATAACATTTTGAAATTGTCTGTTCAGGTATCTTTGAATTAGCAGTGCCAGCTTTCCATTTAACTCCACTTTATTGGATATTTTGTTGCAATTTTTAGTTGACTTAAATCGTTTTATATAAGTTTATTTCTAAATTTCTTTCAAAAAGAGGTAACATGTTCCAAAAAGTACCTCTATTTCTCTAGAGTAGAAAAATCAAAATATGGATTTTGGGAAAAAGTCATAATTTCTCAAAATTGTCTAACCTGGCTTTTTCTATAGACATAAAGAATAATTTAATAATTTAATTTAATAATAATAGCAGGGAAAATCTTGAATGATTCTTTCATACTTTTATTTTTGGAAGGGGTCGGGAGCCACACCTGGTGGTGCTTAATGATTAATCCTGGCTCTTCGATCAGGAATTACTTCTGGTGTTGCTATATATGGGACTGAACATAGGTCAGCTGTGTGCTATTACTTTGGCCCCTTCTTTCATACTCTTTCACAGCCTTTAGATTCTCCTTTGGCTTCTCATTTCTTGGGTGGTAGTTATACATCTCTGGGTCATGCCTCAGTTTCTCTAAGTCCAAGAAAACTCATGATTTGTTTCTAAAAAGTTCTTATTTCCAAAAATATTACCAACTCCCCTATCTGCCTTTCTTCCCCAACCCTCCACACCCTTTAGAGATTTCACCCCCTACTGGCATAGGGCATGAACCTGTCTTATGGTTTTGTGAAATCTCATGCTGACTTACTATGAATGAGTCCCAGGCAGTGGTTGATTAGGTTTCAGTGTCATTCTGAAAGAAATCTGATAGGCCATTTTTAAAGTTAGACCTGGAGGAAACTTTTCTTCACCCAAGGAAGGCAGAATGTTTAAAATAAGAAAATAATGGTCATAGCATTAAGTTTTTGTTCCTGCAAAAGAGTTAGTTCCTGGGGCCTGGGAGAGAGCATGGAGGTAAGGCGTTTGCCTTTCATGCAAAAGGTCATCGGTTCAAATCCCGGTGCCCCATATGGTCCCCCGTGCCTGCCAGGAGCAATTTCTGAGCATGGAGCCAAGAGTAACCCCTGAGCACTGCCGGATGTGACCCAAAAACCAAAAAAAAAAAAAAAGAGTTAGTTCCTGTTTCTGCTGCGCTTGTATGAAAAGACACGTTTAAATAATATTAAGGCCCCATAAGTCCTTGGTGTGCTCACCAGAGTAGGCCCACTATCTTCCATCAATCTGGTTGTTTTTTCTTGAAGAAACAACCCCAACTAGAAACCTCGCCGAGTTTTCAAACAGTGGGATGTCCTGATAAGTTCCTTTGTACTTAGACAGTGTTGGTCCAGCGGAGATCTAGTTTTCTGTGTTGTAAGTTTTTTTTAAGACAATTTGTTTTGTTTTGGTTTGGTTTTTGGGGCCACACCTGGTGATGCTCAGGGACCACTCCTGGCTATGCCCTCAGAAATCGGTCCTGGCTTGGAAGACCACATGGGACGCGGGGGTGGGGGTCAAACCACTCTCTGTCCTAGGCCTTACTGTTCCACGCCACTATTCTGGCCCCTTAAGACAGTTTTTAAATGCTTATTACACCACTCAGTTTTGTATTAACTTTTGAGAAATGTGGTCTTTTGTGTTCCTGGAGCTACTCCCAACTTTGTGCTTGGAAGTCACTTGCAGCCATGCAAGGAGCACCATGTATTGCCATGAATCACTACATGCAAGGCCTTAACTATTAACTAACTCCTGCACTGTCTCTCCAAACTCTGTATAGTCTTTTTGAAAATACGAATGATATTTACTTTTCCCAGCTCAGTTTTGCCTAATTCAATTTCAAGCTTTTAATAAATCATAGGTGTAAACTATGGATTTTGTATAATAATTACAGGTATTAGTCATTTCATACTGATATGTTGTTAGTATGAAATGAAGCCTGAATTTTTCTATAGGCTTTTTTCCCCCTATAGTTTTAAATGCTCATTTTTTAAATTTAAGCTGCATATAATTAAATAATAACACAAATGTGAATGCAGATTCACAAGTAAAGTTTTTTATATTATATCTAACATCCACCATGATCTTATAAAATGTGTAATATTTTTTAAATTGCAGTATGGACTCCAATCGCTTTGACGGTATTTTTAGTAGCTGTTGCAACACTGTGTAAAGAACAAGGAATAACAGTTGTAGGAATCTGCTGTGTATATGAAGTATTTATTGCCCAGAAGGTAAGACAAAATACAATTTTTCTTGTTGCTATACTTAGCCTATTTGAATGGGGAAATAATAAATTTATTTTCCAAATGTTTTATTAAATAAATAGATCTGCTTACCTTTAATAGTACCAGAATTTGAGAAACTAACATGGTTATTCTTTATATTTTGTGATAGTTATTTAACATTTTCTGTCACTTCAATGGAATCAGAAGATTTAAATGGAATCAAAAGGGCATTTGGCTGTTTTATTATTGGTTCTACTGATTATTTAATATTTTATAATCATACTCTTTTTTTCTATTTTGAAAATGCTATGTAATTGAAAACATTATGATGTATTGTTTTTAAAAACTTCTCTTTTCCAGTATACTTTGCCATTATTAATCACTACCACTGGACAGTTTCTTCGTGGAAAAGGCAGTATTCCATTTTCCTTGCTGCAGACTCTGATAAAGCTCATTGTTCTGATGTTTAGTACACTATTGCTTGTTGTGATCAGAGTGCAGGTAATTCAGTCCCAACTTCCAGTGTTCACCAGGTATGAAATTCTATTTTTTATTTTTCATCATTCTTTTCAACTTGGACTTTTTAATGAATTATAAATGTTCCAGAAAGTCAAGTATTTTGAATAGATTCTTGATATATTTTAATTTTAGAAAATATACATTTAAATTTAAAATCTACTGATAAATTAGACATGCATGTTAAGTTTGACCCCCAATTAAAGTTGTGTTAAATCCTAAGTGATATTTGAGAGAAGTTCTATATTCCTCTTCTCTATTCTCTGAAATTACTAAAAATCTCTGACAATAATTATAAATTTTTGTATTTCTCCTTGCATTTCAACTTTTGTTTCTTGTGTTTGGGACCTTATTAGATGTATAAGCATTTAGAATTTTGTTTTCTTGCAAGTGAATTGATGTCTAACATTTTTAAATAAACTTTTCTATCCCTGTTGTCTTTACTCAGAAATTCACTTTGCTTTATATTAATAGAGGCAGTCAAGTTATCTTTTGTTGGCATTATATGTATATCTTTTTCTTTTACTTTTTAATCTGCATCTTTATATTTGCTGTGGATGGATCTGGGATGGAGAAGATAACTAAAGTAAAGCTGATTTAAGAAAAAGTAAGGGCCAGAGAAATAGCATAACAGGTAGTCGCACTTCCCTTGCACATGACTGACCTGAGATTGATCCCCAGCGGTACCTTAAGCCTTTCAGGAGTGATTCCTTAGTGCAGAGCCAGGAGTAACTCCTGGACACAGTTGGGTATGGCCCAAATGCTCCCCCCCCACAAAGAAAAAATAAAAATCTGGATTTTTATTAGTCTATAAAGTATAGTTAGATCACCTTTGAATTAGGTGTTTTGACTACTTACATCTAGTAAAACTATTAAGTTTTAGTGTAAATCTATCTTAATAGCTTTTTCTTTTTCCCTTTGTTCCCTGTTGTGTGTGTGTGTGTGTGTGTGTGATTTTTGATGTTGAGAATATTTTTGTTATTTAATTTCTTCACAGGCTTATAGATGTTTGCTGTGCTGTTTAGGCAATGCTATTTGAGGGTTTTTTTTTGGTATATCCTTTCTTTGCTTCCTATAGCTTATCTTCAAGGAATAATAAAATGTCAAAAGTATATAGTATGAATGTCAGGAAAATGCAATATAAACATAATGAATAGGTTCTTTTATAAATTAACTTAATAACATTGCCTTTGTGATATTTGTATCTTGGAGAATGTGCATTGAAGAAGAATGTTTATTCAATTTTGGGAGGTAATTTGTTTTTAATTTATCTGCTAAGCTCTTCTCTTTAATTTTTCTTTTAAGCCAGTTTTTTCTGTTGAGTCTTCCTTCAGTGTATTAGCAGTTGTTTTAAATGTTTATTGTGCATAAATAGGAATTCGAGTTCTTAATCTTGATGGATCATTAAGAAACAACCATTTTTGTTACACACTACTTTTTTTTTTAATTTTTATTGTGGCCAAAGTGAGTTGCACATCTTTCAGAGTTATATTTAAGATACATAGTGAAAATTAATAAGGGGAATTTCCACCACCAGTGTTGTCTTCCTTCTTTTTATCCCTTTTCCCAGCATGCGTCCCACTTCATCCTTCTTAACTCCCCCAGCATGCTAGTGTAACTGATCCCCATTTACACAGCTTGTTGTAGATTGGATATCGATTCTTTGTCGTTGACTTTGGGTTTGGTGTTCCAAGTCTGATCATTTTTTTTATTTCCATTAAATATTTATATGACTGTTTGGTCCTGATACCATCCATTTTTCCCCTTCCAATTATGAGACTGAGCACGATGATTTTAGTAATGTAGTTCTGTTGGAAGTATAAGAAATGAAAAGAGGGAGAAGAAAGAAAAACAAAACCCTAGAAGGAATAGTCTAGGTGTTATAAATATGAATTTAGAAGAAGAAAAGGAAAACAAGGGGGGAGGTAACAACACGAGAAAAAAGAAAACCAATGAAGCCATAACAACAATACAAAAAAAAATATCGCAAAGAAAGAACAAACAAAAAGATTTGTGTTTTGACTTCTCTCTCTGTCTCTCTGTCTCTCTGTCTCTCTGTCTCTCTCTCTCTCTCTCTCTCTCTCTCTCTCTCTCTCTCTTTTTGCATAGGCACAGTAAGTATTAGGGAAATTGCCTTGGCCTAAAATATATACAGGGTTTCTTCACCCTTGAAGCATACTGTCATGGGAATTTCTATAGGATTCATACACATTCATTTTCAAATCTCGAATTTTAAATGGTGCCAAGAAACTTCCTGTCAGTGTGAATGATAACATCAGGCCTCTGTAGCAAAGATATCTTGGTATTTGCATAGGTTATGGGATGAAGGCTAGGAGAGAGATTTTTTTACGGTTGTAATCGTTCTTCTGCAATTTGTGGTCTTGGTTTTTGCTCAGATGCTGGACAAAGCTTCAAACAGTCTTTCAGTTTGGTTCCAGATGTTCTGCTCAGTCACAGTTGTCAAAATCAGACCACCGGCATTAGAGATCTTGGTTTTTGTATGAATCCTAGATCAAGGCCTAAGCTAGGACCTTTCTCATTGGTCCCATGTTAGATTCTGGCCAGACCTTGTTTGTCTAAGTCAGTCTCCTGTACACACTACTTTTTTTAGCTTGAAAGTTTATGTTGTCTTACTTCAGCATGGCTACCCTAAACTTTTTTTTTTTTTTTTTTTTGGTTTTTGGGTCACACCCAGCAGCTCTTGGGGTTTACTCCTGGCTCTATGCTCAGAAATTGCTCCTGGCAGTCATGGGGAACCATATGGGATGCTGGAATTCAAACTACCGTCCTTCTGTGTGCAAGGCAAACGCCCTACCACTGTGCTATCTCTCTGGCTCCAACCCCAAACTTTTTAATGGAGTTTTTTGCTTGGAATGTTGTCTTCCAACATTTGACTTGGAGTTTGTATTTTTCCTAAGTAATCCATGTTTCTAGGAAGCAGCAGAAAGTTGGATTCAATTTTATAATCTATCCTGCCACTCTTTTTGCTGAATTTTGGCTATTGACGTTGGATGGCATTAACATAATGAAATATCCTGCCATCTTTTTATAGAAGTTTGTTCATGAGCTTTGTCTTATCTTAAATGCACCCCTTTAGTTCTTGCAGAGTTGCTGTGCAGTCTGTAGTTTTTGTGCTATTTATAATTTCTTAAATACCAAGTGCTCTTCATCTGTGAAGTTCTTGATTATTTCTTCAGATCTAAATGTTATATTTTGTCACTTGATATAATTTTATTTTCAAGTACTCTGCACCATTGTCTTCAGTTCCATGGGCCCATTTGATTACTCTACTGTGAATATTAAGAATTCTCCTTTCTGGGGCCGGGTGGTGGCGCTATAGGTAAGGTGCCTTCCTTGCCTGCGCTAGCCTGGGACGGACCGAGATTCGATCCCCTGGTGTCCCATATGGTCCCCCAACCCAGGTGCAACTTCTGAGCACATAGCCAGGAGTAACCCCTGAGCGTCACCGGGTGTGACCCAAAAACCAAAAACCAAAAAAAAAAAACAAAGCAAAACAAAAAAACGAATGTTCCTTTCCATGTAATTTCCTTCCTTGCTCTTTGACTTTATCATTTTGAGCAGAATGTGCTGTGCTTGGAGTATTTTTATTCGGATCTGCTTCACCTGATACACCTTCAGCGCTCTTGAAATTTGGTGCATGCTCAACCCTGGGGATTTCTAAGCTGTGATTTCTTTGACTTAAATCTTCATCAGAATTGCTTTCCTGCTCCTCCTAGAAGCTGATGATCCTATGTCATTCCTCTTGAGTTTATCCCAAAGTTCTCTCCATCTATTGTGGTTTGTTTTTATTTTTTTTTTTACCATCTCGTTTCCTAGAGGTTTTCTGCATCTCATCTTCAAACTTAATGATTTTATTTTCAACAGTTGTCAGTCCTCTGCTTCTATGTATTCTATTCATTACACTGTAAAGTTGATCATAATGTGACTTGATTTGTTTTGACAGGAAATCTTTCTTAATTCAATTATAAATACACTGGATCATATGCAAAATGAACTTTGAATGGTTTTTTGGAAATATACAATTTTGCATTTTAATTTTTCAATTTTATTGCTTATTTTGATATATTAATTCCTGATTTTCAAGATTTTGTATAGACTCTTAAATTTTTAATTGATACTTTATTTTAATAGTATTACTTTTTCTTAACCATTTAATGCTTGAGAAAGTTGGGGCTTTTTGGACTGTATATTATATGATCAATAAATTTAAAACAGACTGTTAAATAAAATCCACAAGTTTGTGGATCCACCCCTTACATAGTATCTCTAACCCCAGACAGATGGGTCTGAAGTAATAAGGTAGCTTCAGGTACCTTAAGTAGTAAGGTAGCAGAAAAGGATTAATGAACTAAGCCAATCAGGAAGGTATGATGGTGTTCCTGGCTTTTCACTTCTTGGTCTGCCTCTCTCTGAGTCCACCAAAAGCCAGAACTGCTCTCTCTTTATTTAACCCAGTACAAAATACAACCAGACATGGCAGGGTGGACTAAGAACCAGGTGGCTTTTACATATCAAAGGAAAAGCTTTAGGAGTAAGAGGACGATGGGGGATAATAGCTAGGTGTCATCTTACAACAGACTACAAAGATTTGAAGTTATTTGATTTGATATATCACAAATTTGATGTTAGTTTTTAAAGTGATTATATTTTCATGCTCTATGTGTCTCTGGCATGGGGAAATGTAAATTAGGCATAAGTTATTTTTATACATAGTAGGAGAAAAGGTGGAACACCAAATATTGCATTGGCCTCTACAGTTTCTATTCTGTAAGCTTTTGTCTAGAAGTCAAAACTTAAAATCTTTTCTTTTTGACAGGAGAAAGTTTAATTTAATTAGTGTTTGAAACCTCAAGAAGCATCTCATGTTAGTTTACTCAGCACTCATAAACACACAGCAGTGAATATTACAAAACTTCAAAATTACTTTTAGTCAGAATAATAAAATTAAATAAAAGAACTCTGTATTCGGGGGCCGGGCGGTGGCGCTGGAGGTAAGATGCCTGCCTTGCCTTGTGCTAACCTAGGACGGACTGCGGTTCGATCCCCCAGTTCCCCATATGGTCCCCCGTGCCTGCCAGGAGCAATTTCTGAGCGAATAGCCAGGAGTAACCCCTGAGCATCACCGGGTGTGGCCCAAAAACCAAAAAAAAAAAAAAAGAACTCTGTACTATCAATTATATTCATGTTTGAATAATTCTAGTAACTAACTAGAATTATAACCAGCATGACCTTCAAAAGTTCATAAATATTAGCTCTTTTTATTGCACATTTTAGAAAAAGTAGACAGATTGAACTGACAAGTAGAATACATAAAACTATGCCTTCTCCTTATTAAGATTACAGATCAAAAATTGATTTTCTCATTCAGTATTTTGTGTATATGTGTTGTACGTGAGAGTTGTTTAAAGATGTCTTGAAGATTGTTTTCCTCATTCTTTCTGCAGGTTTGATAATCCAGCAGCTGTGAGCCCAACACCCACCAGGCAGCTCACTTTCAACTACCTCCTTCCTGTCAATGCTTGGCTGCTGTTGAATCCGTCCGAGCTCTGCTGTGATTGGACCATGGGCACCATACCGCTGATAGAGTCATTTCTAGATGTTCGAAATTTTGCTACATTTATTTTCTTTGGCTTACTGGGGTCTTTGGGAGTATTCAGTCTCCGATATCCTGGTGAATCCTCTAAGACTGTTTTAATGGTAAGAAACTTAACTGTTTCCTAATAGAATTTAGGTGACTTATTAGATAGAATTCATTTGCAATTCAGTAAAAGCATTTCTTTTTACAATGTTTTGACAATTATATTTTATTATAAACTTTTGCAATGGATTATATTGATTATATTGAATTAGGATTATATTAATTTATATGCAAGCATTTATTTATCTATACTTCACCTTATTAAGGAAAAAAAAGATCTCCCAAAATAAAATTGGGGGAGTTTTCTCACTTTTTAGATAGAATACTCTGAAAGTGAAGGCTCAACTAATTTGTTCAAGTAGATGATACTAAAAAAACATGAAAGCAGGTGTCTATTAAAACATAGGTCTTGGGGCCAGAGACATAGCGTGGAGGTAAAAACCTTTGCCTTGCAGGCAGAAGGTCGATCAATGGCTTAAGTCCTGGTATCCCATATGGTCCCCCGAGCCTGCCAGGAGCGATTTCTGAGCGTTGAGCCAGGAGTGACCCCTGAGCGCGGCTGGATGTGACCCAGAAACAACAACAAAAAAAAAACATAGGTCTTAATGACCAGCTAATTTTTCTCACAGATTATCTGTACTCATTATTTCTCTCCATTCTATCATTTGTAATGGCTGGAATTCCAGTTTCAAAATGAGGAATCAATCTAAGCATTTTTCTTTTTTAATATTTAGTTATAAAATCTTAGCAGCAGGTCTGAGCACTGCAGGTAGGACATTTGTCTTGCACATGGCCAACCCACGTTTAATCCCAAGTATTCCATATGGTCACCCGAACCTACTAGGTGTAGAAGTGATTTCTGAGTGCAGAGCCATGACTAACCTGAGTGCCACTAGGTAGGGCCCCAAAACAAAAATATAATAAAATAAAATTTTAAAATCTTAGCAATTCTTTCAAAAGACTATTGAATTGAAAATAGCAGTTTTGTACATATACTAAACATGTGTATGGCCTTTTCAGATTATGAAAAGCTGTTCTGAATTATACAAGCTATAGTCTGTTTCCTTAAAACTTTTTTTTTCATTTTTTTTATTTCTAGTTGATCAGTAAAATGATAAAAATTGACATATTTGGCTATTTTATCAACATTTTTGTAGTTTGCTTTTTAAAATTTATTTGAACAACTTTCTCCATTTAGTTTGCCACATGCAAATAAGTTAAAAGTATAAGAATTATTGCTGGGGCCAGCGAGGTGGCGCTAGAGGTATGGTGTCTGCCTTGCAAGCGCTAGCCAAGTAAAGATAGCGTGAGCTTAGCCAGGAGTAACCCCTGAGCATCAAACGAGTGTGGCCTGAAAAACCAAAAAAAAAGAATTATTGCTAACTTCGTTTTTTTTTTTTTTAAGAAATTAATTTTTTGTTTGGTTTTGGTTTTGGTTGTTGGGCCACAGCGGTGATTGTGATTGCTCAGGGGTTACTCCTGGCTATGTGCTCAGAAATTGCTCCTGACTTGGGGGACCATATGGGATACCTGGGATCGAACCACAGTCTGTCCTAGGTCAGCCACATGCAAGGCAAACACCCTACTGCTATGCCACTACTCTGACCCCTAATTTTAATTTTTTGAGTCTTAATTTTGATTTCTTTTTTGGGTGGGATTTGGGCCACCGCCAGTAGCATTGAGGAATTACTCCTGGCTCTGCGCACAGAAATTGCTCCTGGCAAGCTCAGAGATGCCAGAGATCGAACTTGGATCAGTCCCGGGTCAGCTGTGTGCAAGGCAAATTACCAGCTTTGCTCTCACTCTAGCCTGAGTCTTAATTTTAAGTTCTAGTATTCAGCTTCTCTCACCTTGCTAATATACACCCAACACCTGTTACACTTGTTACTTTGCCTTCTGTACAATTCACTACATTTTTCAAAGTAAATAATAAACTATATTCGTTTAAGTGTCTGTACAATTTTTTACTTTATTTAAAGTAATCTTGTTTTTTTTTTTTTTTTGTAGGCACTTTGCTTAATGGCATTGCCATTTATACCTGCATCAAACCTTTTTTTTCCAGTTGGATTTGTTGTTGCTGAGCGAGTATTATATGTTCCTAGCATGGGGTTCTGTATTTTGGTAGCCCATGGATGGCAGAAAATTTCCAACAAAAGGTAAATTAACTGGTTAATATTAAAGGTGAATTAAAATCGTAATGTTTACCAGCTGTGGAATTAAGGATTATATCATTGAAGTACTTAAAATGTTTATTTTGTCCCATTTTATAAGTTAGACTTTTTATACTATTATTCTTTTTTATCTTTTCTCCTCTTTGGCAATTCAGGTTTAGAAAACTTTTTGCCCCTTCCCCATCCTCGGTTTTTCCTCCATAGTTACATACTTTTAATTTTTTTATCCTGAGATGCAACAAATTTTTGTGTTAGACCCAAATGAAAGCAAGGATATTCCTTCCCTTCCTTTCTCCTTCTCTTCCCTTCCTCCCTCCTTCTTTCCCTTCCTCCCTTCCTTCGTTTCCTTCCCTTCCTCCCTTCCTTCGTTTCCTTCCCTTCCTCCCTTCCTTCCTTCCATCCCCTTCCTTCCCTTCCCTTCCCTTCCTCCCTCCCTCCCTTCCTTCCTTCCTTCCTGTACTCCTTCCTTCCTTCCTAATAGAAAAAACAGAAAAAAAAGAAAGCGACTAAAGTTAAATATGGTCATTATTACTTCCAGTAAGTTTATGTACATAAAATACAGTGCTCTCTGATTCTTTTATCAACACTACCTTTTATCATAACCTTCTAGCCTAGCGGGTTTATTTATTTATTTTTGTTCTAGTTCAATAATAACGGAACAATAACGGGACACAGTTTGCAAGAATTGATTTATTGTCTCGCTTCATTTTCCAGTCAGTCATTTTCCAATTCACAGAATTCAAACTTATTTCTTCCTGTTACATATTTATAAACATAGAAAATTCCTTCTTAGTAGAAATGTAAACAGTAATGTTATTTAGAATATGGGTGGTGTTTTATAGATAGGGGAATTGAATTCCAAATAAGTAAGCCATATTAATGTGATTTTTTTTTATTTGTGATTTTATTTTTAGAAAGCATTTTTTTGTAATTTCCAATAAAACTAGCTTTAAAATGAAAAATTACCAGAATGTTGTGATAATCTGTAGAATATAAGCACATATTTAAATATAGCTGATGTTAATATTAAACACAATTGACAATGGTTCAAAATATGGTTTCAACATGAATATAAAAGTGAAAAGTTATTTTATCAGTTTCTTAGTAAATCTAAGGCTTTTTTAAATAGAAGTAGATACTAGAATACTTAATATAGTAAAAGACTGAAAATAGTTAATGGTTTGCTACTTGGAGGTTAAGACTACTTACATTCCCCTTTCCCTGCCACACTCCTGCAGTAGAAATTCTGTATTGTTTGGCTTCCCAAGAACATCATTATGGTAATCCTTTGGTAATACCATGGGATTTTCCCCCTCAAAGTATAGTTATTTAATTCTACTACAGCATTTCAAATCGCCAAGTTCCATATCAGCTGGTGCCATTGACTTAACATCCCTGGCTGAATCCATAAATTGGGAAACCAATAAAGTATAACTGGTATAATAAAGTATAGTTAGTTTTTAGAGTAAATTAAAGTATGATTACTGGGGAAACGTTAACCTAATTCTTTTTGTTCTGACATTGTTTTGCTAATATAATTTGTTTTGTTATTTCCTCTTGTTTTAAACAGTGTATTAAGAAAGTTATCTTGGGCTTTTCTTTCTATGGTGATTTTCACGCATGCCTTAAAAACACTCCATAGAAACTGGGACTGGGAGTCTGAATATACACTATTTATGTCAGCCTTGAAGGTAAAGTATGATTCAGAATGAAAGGATACTTTGGTGACTCATTGGTCGTTGTGAACTATTTATACACATTTGTTAAATGAAATTCATAAGATTTACCTGAGATACGGAAAGACTTACAGCTAGGATATGAAACTATTGATTCAAAATATTTTGATTTCTTACAGCCATGTCTAAAATGTCACCTTTATTTTTTTATTTTTTTTTTTGGGGTCACACCCGGCAGTGCTCAGGGGTTACTCCTGGCTCTATGCTCAGAAATTGCTCCTGGCAGGCACAGGGGACCATATGGGGCACCGGGATTCGAACCGGTGACCTTTTGCATGAAAGGCAAACGCCTTACCTCCATGCTATCTCCCGGGCCCCTAAAATGTCACCTTTAAGTGGACATTTAACTAGTGACATTAAAACTTAAAACTTGGGGGCGGAGCAGTGGCACAAGCAGTAGGGTGTTTGCCTTGCATTGCTAACCTAGGATGGACCATGGTTTGGTCTCCCAGCGTTCCATATGGTCCCCCAAGCCAGGAGCAATTTCTGGGCACATAGCCAGGAGTAACCTTGGAGCGCCACCAGTTGTGGCCCATAAAGCCAAAAAAAAAAAAAAGACCTTTAAAACTTAATGAAAAATTATTAGACATGTGTTCTGTAACTAAATGCTCTAAGTAGCATCTATTTGTTTTTCTGTAGCATATATGAATGATTTCTAAATAATTGTTGTTAGAAACTCAAAATGTTAAGTTCAGATAATGTTTTATTTTATTGGTTCTTAAGGTACATACATGTTTATTTTACTTAATATTTCTGAAATCAAAATGAATATGACAATGCAAGCAATCTTACAGTTAGTATCCTTTTATTTTGTTTTAATGCTACAAAAAGTAATGGTGAGCTGTAATTAATAAATCTTAGATTTGTTGAAATAAAACACATAGCAAGAAATAACCCTCCCAACAATGAGAGATAAATAGTAGTTCAACACTAGAGGAAAGAAGAAAGTAACAGAAAGGAGTCCACTCAATGGGCTGTATGTAGAGTTAGCAGAATAAATAGAAATAGAGTATTTCTAAAACGTAGTTGTTTGTTTTGTTTTTTTTATGACCCAAACAAAAATTATTAGATAACCTCTCCCAACTCCCATACTACCATCATGTTCTTCTTTGAGTCACTAAATTCTTTGCTTCCTATAGACTTTTTCTGTACATTCTCTCCATTGCCTTCATTAGCTCAGGGGTTTTCTTGTTTGGGAACTCACCCAACTATGCTCTCAGAAGGGACCCTTCTCATTGATCCCTTCTGGCAGAGCTTGGAGAAAATAAGCAGTTCCAGATACTGAACCCAGTGCAGGATTTCTCCAGCCCTCTCTCTTCACCAGTTTTCCTGAATCGCTGCCTGATTTTGGTAGTCCTTTACTACTTGGTGGTAATCTCCATAAAATCAGCTGACTTTCCTCTTCTACCACTGTACTCTTAACCTTAGCTTAGAAGTATGCAGAGAGAGGGTGAGAGCGGAAGCACAGCAGGTAGGGCACTTGCATTGCACATGGCTGACCTGGGTTCAATCCCTGGCATCCATATGGTCCCCTGAGCCTGCCAGGGATGATTTCTGAGCACAGAGCCAGGAGTAACCCCTGAGCACCACTGGCTTGTTGCCCAAAAAAGCAAACAAACAAAAAGTATGCAGAGAGATAACATCACCTTACTGTTCTTAGCAAATCACACTCAAGATAGAGCAGTAAAAACCATTTTTCCAAATAATGCTTTACTCCCAGATGGTGTTCATAACCAGAGCCCCAATTATCTAGCCCTCATCAACTCAATGTCTCAGAGCATTCATTGTCTATGGCAGAAACACTGTGCCCGTATGTGAAGTTTAAAAGCATTAGAGTAGCTTAGAATTTTAATCCCAGGGTCCTTATTTCTTAAGAAACTGAGTGGCTTTATTTGAGCCCCCAAATAAGTAGTGCTTGCACAGTTTAAACATGCTTTTATTCAGATACTTTCTACAAAGAATACAAATAGTGTGGCCTGAGAGATAGTACAGTAGTTGAGGCATTCGCACTCAGCAGACCTGGATCGAAACCCATACCACAGATGGTACCATAGTTATACCAGCGGTGATCTCTGAGCACTGCCAAGTGTACTCCCTCCATAAAAATAGAGCAGGAGTTGTCAGATAGCACTATCGTTTTAATAAAAATCTCAGTAATTCTGTAAAGTGAAGTCAGACTGCTAGGTTTTAAGATGTTGATATTGAAGGCTATAGAGAGTGTTTTTAGTGGAGCTGTGTCCATTTATTTCTTTGTCCCCAATTCCAAGGATATTTCCATAAATATACTTTAAGCACATTAATATCAGTATTGTACTGAGTTGTGTGTTGTATTATGATTTTTGCAAATTGTCTTATTGGACTATAATTAATATGTAACTTTGTGTTTATGGTGTATATGTGTATATATTATATATTGAGACATTTATAATAAAATAATCACAATTTCAGTAAACAGTTACTGCAATTGATAATTCTTTTTCTTGTGACACCTACTCTCAGCAGCATTCAGATATACAATATATTATTGTTAACTCTAGTTGCTGTGCTGTATATTTTATACCTAAGATTATAACTGAATATTTATACCTGTTTTTATTTTTATTTTTTTAGTTTTTGTGGTCATACCTGGTGGTGCTCAGGGGTTACTCTTGGCTTTGTGCTCAGAAATCGCTGCTGGCAAGCTTACGGGATCATATGGGATGCTGGGAATCAAACTGGGCTCTGTCCTGTGTTGGCCGTGTGCAAGGCAAACACTGTACAATCACTTTGGCCCCTGTTTATACTGTTTGACACCCTTACCTGTTCACAGGAATTCCCATGGAATGTTTTCTTTGTTTACCAAGTAATTATCTGTATTAATTGAAATAATACTTTTAGTATATCTAATATCTACCTGTATTTGTTTATTTAAGGTAAATAAAAATAATGCTAAATTATGGAATAATGTTGGCCATGCTCTGGAAAATGAAAAGAACTTTGAGAGAGCTTTGAAATACTTCTTACAGGCTACCCATGTTCAGCCAGGTAAGCATTAATAAAGCTATTTAAATAATTTCTTTTCTCTCTTAAAAACTTTATTCTATGTGGGAAAATCATGCTTTTTTTTTTTTTTCTCCAAGATTTAGTCCCAAGTAACTTGAATACTATAGTGTTTGCTGCTGGTTTGTTTTGAGTTGAAATAAGAGCTACTTCTATTGGACCAAGGATTTTATCTTAATCTGCCAGTTCGGTGATATTTAACAAGCAATTTTGCTGGAGTGATAAAGACTTGTTAGGAAGGAATTTAAGAGAGTAGAGGAAAAGAAGTTGAAGAAAATTAGTACTGAAAACTCTGTTAGATGTCTCTAATAAATGATGATGCTGGGTAAAGGCTCAAGGATGGGAAGGGATTTGGAGGGTTTGATTAAAGAAGAGAAATAAAGTATGTGTGACTAAATGTTGGAAGAACTTTGAAGGGGAGGCTTAACTTGTTGTTTTCTTTTTGTTATGTCTGTTACTAGAAATGTTTACTAGTTTGTACTTATATTATTTAGTAATTATTATTGAGTAATTAAGTATTTGTACCTAATATTATTTTAATTTGTCAATTTTTTATTTTAGATGATATAGGTGCCCACATGAATGTAGGAAGAACTTACAAAAATTTAAATAGAACCAAAGAAGCAGAAGAATCTTATATGATGGCCAAATCACTGATGCCTCAAGTATGTTGTCAAAATATCTTCCTGCTGTGTCATGTTTACCAGTTGTCCATGTTGAGTAGAATTCTCTACACTGAAAATGCATGTGCTCTGCATATGGTATAAAGAGTAAAGCATTTAATAGTCATATTCTTATAAGGCTTATATAAGAATAATAATATTCTTAAAGGATAACTACTGCCAGAGTAGTACTGCACAAGGCCATTATGTGCCACATATAACCCTCTGAGCCCCATCTGGAGTGAACCCTGAGCACAGAGACAGGAGTAACACCTGATGGTGCTTACAGGACTCTGTGGTTCGAGAACTGAAGCACTGTATTCAGCATGCAAAGCAGGGGTTCTGCATTTGGAGCTGCCTCTCCAGTCCTGCTTTCACATATTTGGCATTTATTTGATCTGGCAGTGAAATTGGTAGCATGATTTCTGTATGTTCTGTTTTATTTTTACTTTATTTATTTGGAATTTGGGCTAAATTCTGCCATGTGCAGAGCTTGCTCTGCTCCAGGATCATCCTGGTGGTACTTAGGAGACCATATGTAGCACTGGGAATTGAGCATCGGCCAACTGTATACAGCAAACATCTGAGTCCCTAGTCTATCTCTCTGTGTAAATTATAAATGAACCTCTAGAAGGAAGTTTTTACTTTAGTTCTGTGATGAATTGTCAAAATATGAGAATTCCTTTTCTTCTAAACAGATTATTCCCGGTAAAAAATACGCAGCCAGAATTGCCCCTAACCATTTAAATGTCTACATCAATCTGGCAAACCTCATTCGTGCAAACGAGTCACGACTAGAAGAAGCAGATCAGCTATACCGGCAAGCTATTAGCATGAGGCCCGACTTCAAGCAAGCTTACATTAGCAGGTAGGTAATTTACCTCAGAGAGTACAAGAGAACATTGAAGATACAATTGCATATATGTTACACCTATTTTAACTGTCTTGGCATTGTTTTTCTTACAGTCATTTCTTTTAGTAACCAGGAGGATAGAACCACTTTCTAGACTAATTTTAATTGTTTGATATGAAATCTACAAAGAACTCTGTAACTTAACATAGCAACATTATATTTTATATGAAAGGTATAGAAAATATTCCTTACTTTTATCTGCTTAATACCAAATTAATTTTTATTTTAAAAGCTTTCTACTTTATTAAACTCATTCTTCAACTGTTTGGAGATGGATCAATAGCACAGTGGGTAGGACATTGCCTTTGCACGCTGCTGACCAGGTTCCATCCCCATATGCTTCCCGAGACTGCCAGCAGTGATTTCTAAGAACAGAGCCAGGAGTAAACCTTGATCACTGCTGGATGTGAATTCAAAAATCAAACAAAAAAATAAATAAGCTTTCTAATTCTAATATCTTAACTCTCAAGAAATGATTTTTCCTGCTTATTGAGAAATAATTTATATATATCACATGTTTGAAATTTATAGCATATAAATTGCTATATAGTTTGCTATATAATTATTATTATGAAGTTTCAGCTTTACATTTATTAGAATTTTTTTATTTTATAGGAAGAGGCAAAATTTTCTTTCCAAGAGTTCTTTGTATTTACTCTTTATATTTTTATATGCATATATATGCTAGTTATATTGTATATGTACAGTTAGAATTGTGCTATACATTACATTGCAGTTATTTATTTAATGTTGGAACTCCCCTCCCCCCCTTTATTTTTTAGTAGAATGTTACTGGGAGTCTCCTAATTTTTCTTGGGGGACTCCAGACCTCACTCCTGGCAATACACAATCAGCAGAGCCAGACAATTCAATGACAGGGCCTGAGAATGTGGTACAGCTAGGGCTCTGGGGCTCAAGTGCCTTCAGGGCCACACTCAGCAGTGCTCAGGGTGCCATTTGTTGCTAGTGTTCAGATTCAGGACCCCCCTAATCAATGCAAGCATGTGCTCTTGACTTTTGAACCCAAGTTCTTGCCTATCTACCACCCTCCTTGAGTTCTTCCTTTACCACACTCCATCTTCTATAACCACAAGTTTGTTCTCTTTTTTTATTGTTACTTAGAATCCATACCCAGAAGCCTTAGAGTTTACTCTAGGCTCTATGCTCAGACATTATTCCTGGCAGGGCCAGGGGACCAAATGCGATGCAGGAGCTCTAGCCACTGTATCCCTCCAGCCTCAATTCGATCTCTTTCTGAAGATAAACAATTACTCTCTATTGATTCCAGAAAAATATTCACTGTCTTCCCAAATGGGTGTGATTATTTTTTAAGATTCCACATATAAATGATATCATTTGTCATTGATTTATTTCACGTAATATAGTGTCATTATGTTTGACAAATAATAGGATTTCTTTCAGCTTTTATGACTGTTAGTTGTTCTTTCTATGTAATAAATATGTCTTCCTCTATAATACATCATGACTAATTGGTCTATTGCTGGCCACCATTTGTTTCCAGGCTTAGAAATTGTAAATGCTTTAAATTATTTGTTACGACTACTGAAATCTTTTTAGAGGGGTTGGAGTGGGGGGTGTTTGTGCTTAGGAACTGTCCCTAAACAACCCAGTCCCTGGCAGTGCTTGTCCACATGCATAAGACAAGAGCCTTACATCCTATACATCTTTCTGTCTACAGGCAGATATAATTTTGAATTACCTTTCTTTGAAGATTTTTTAAGATGCAGAATTGCTGATCACACACTAGTTCCATTTTTTGGTTTCGGTTTTGTTTTTCAAGCCTTCACACTGTCTTCCAAGTGGTGGTTGGACTACTTTATAATCTCCAAGGTTCCTTTCTCCTCTGCACTCTCAGCATTTGTTCTATTACATCTTTTTGATGTTGACTTTGCTCACTGGGGTGAGGCGTTCCTGTGATTTGAATTTGTAGCTCTTTAATGACTTGTCATGTAAGGAAATTTCATGTACCATGTTTCATGTGTCTCTTTGCCTTTACTATGTATTATTTGGCAAAAATGTCTATTTAATACCCTAATTGAAAAGAAAAAGAAAATAGAATAGTAAGTATATGGAAAAACTTAAAACTTGTGAAAAATATTATCTAGAATATATAGTGGCAATGTTGTAAGTAAAGTTTATATACAATTTTTTTTTCCACAGAGGAGAATTGCTCTTAAAAATGAATAAACCTCTCAAAGCAAGAGAAGCATATCTTAAAGCACTAGAGTTGGACAGAAACAATGCAGATCTTTGGTACAACTTGGCAATTGTCCATATTGAACTTAAAGAACCAAATGAAGCCCTAAGAAATTTCAACCATGCTTTAGAATTAAATCCAAAGCATAAACTGGCATTATTTAACTCTGCTATATTAATGCAGGAATCAGGTTTGTTTTCTCAAAATATTCCTACTTAAACACTTGTACGTTGTTTTAATAAAATGTTAAATTTCATTACACTTAGCAGTTTTTGAATAGTTTGTATCAAAACTGCACATTGTTATAATACAAATGAGTTGTTCTTCTGACTTGTGTTAAGACTTATTAGGAAGTTTTTTTTTTGTATTGGAGTGTGTGTTTAAGGAAACTCAAATGTATGACACTATTTGGGGTATACGAGCTGTCTTCTAATGGTGCCTGCAATTAAACTCAAGGTCAGCTATGTACAGGGCAAGTGCCTTTTCTAGCCCAATGTAATCCTCACTTTTTATTTTTAAAATATATATATATATATATATATATATTTAGTTAATTTAGTTGCCAAAAAATTATAAAGTTGTATTATTTTAACACAAAGAGGATCTAAGAGTTTACTTTTATTGATACTACATTTAGTTCATTAGAGACTGAAAACCAATATAAAATTGATCCTCGTATGTTTCGGCCAAAAACTAAGGTAAGAACTTCAACATAGATTTATTTTTCAGATTTTTTTCATCATGCTTTCAAATAATAGAAAGCTTAAGCAAGTCCTTATTTAAAAAGAATAATTTAAAAATAATTTTGGAAAGTTAGCCTTCTAACTGTGACAAATGCGTCCTAGCCAACACATGATTCTACTCTCAGACGTGTAGCTGTGAAACTTGACTGGGGTGGGGGTTCAGTGGAACTGATCTTAGAAACTTATGTTTGTAATCTTCATTTTTATAATTTTTTTATTTAGTGAGATTTTACTTTTGAAACATCCTAATAATTCTGAATAACATAAAATAGTCTAATTTACTAAGATTGAAATATTTCTATTACTAGTTAATAATTTAATAAACTTGGCAGTATATAAAGTCATAATGGTCACAGAATTAAAAAAGAATACATATTTTTATTATGAAGACTATCTTTTAAATTTCTTTCCTTTGCTACTCAAAGTAAGGTAAGATTTCTCATCTGAACTTTGCATTACTGTTAACTGCTTCACAGGAAAGAAAAACTGGCCATCATTTCAGTATTTCATGCACGTTTTTTCAATGCAAACTCAGTTTTTGCTTTCTGATTTAGGTATAGCAGTTTTTTGATGCTTTATTTTTCTTCGTATATGAATAGTAAATGACTTTTCCTCATAGTTTTAACAAACTTTTTTTTTTTTTAATATTTTTCAAGGTGATGCTAAACTCAGACCAGAAGCTAGAAAACGACTTCTAAGCTATATAAATGAAGAGCCACAAGACTCAAATGGATATTTCAATCTTGGGATGCTTGCCATGGATGACAAAAAGGACACAGAAGCAGAGATGTGGATGAAAAAGGCCATCAAGCTGCAGGCTGACTTCAGAAGTGCTCTGTTTAATCTGGCTCTCCTGTATTCTCAGACATCAAAGGAATTAATGGCTTTACCAATTTTGGAAGAGCTACTCAGATACTATCCTGATCATATCAAGGGACTCATTTTAAAGGGAGACATTCTGATGAATCAAAAGAAAGATATATCTGGGGCCAAAAAATGTTTTGAAAAGATTTTAGAGATGGATCCAAGCAACGTGCAAGGGAAACACAATCTCTGTGTTGTTTATTTTGAAGAGAAGGACTTGCTAAAAGCTGAAAAATGCCTGGTTGAAACATTGGCCTTGGCACCACATGAAGAATATATTCAGCGCCATTTAAGTATAGTCAGGGATAAAATTTCCTCAGCTAGTTTTGTAGAACAACCGTTCCTTGCAGCTGAAAAGACTTCGGGTGCAGAGGGAGACCAGATCCCCTCCAAAAACGTAAAAGAACTCAAAAGTGAGCCCAGACCCACACAGACAATAAAATCACAGGACAATAAAAGTCAGTCTAAGTCAAAAAAACAATTAGGAAAAAATGCAGACAAAGAGAACCCACAGAAAACAACAAAAGAGATCAAAGAAATTGAGAAAAAAAGAGTTGCTGCTTTAAAAAGACTAGAAGAGATTGAACGTATTCTAAATGGTGAATAGCGTTATTCTTACTTGCAGGACCATAGTTTTCACAGAACTTCAGTCTGGATCATGTGGTTTTTTTGGAAGGGAAACTTTAAAAATAACAGTGATTTGTAACATTCTTCTAAAATGCATTTATGAGGGTTCAAGGGAAGATTTTTCAATAACCTCTCTTATTACTCCACAATATTGATTATTTCAGAGGACAGCTCCCTGAGTTCTTGGTGAATTTAGAAGAAATATTAAACATGGAGGCAACTCTATCATTTTTGCTATAGATGGAATAATCTTCCAGTAAAATAGTTTTATTCGTTCTAAATTCAAAATCAGGCCTGAATGACAATTCCATTGAGGCAATTCTAGGTCCTGTTAGTTTATTTGAAATATTAAACATGATGGCACTATCATTTTACTATAGATGGAATAATCTTCCAGTAAAATAGTCTTATTCATTCTGAATTCAAACTCAGAGGCCTGAATGACAATTCTTTTGAGGCAATTCTAGGTCCTGTTAGTTTATTTGTGAATTTCTTTATTACCTAATTCTGTTATTTTCCTTTCCTTCATCTGTTGGGATCTGTCTATGGATTGAAAACACTGATTGAGCATATTGTTTTGTCCTCATTAGCTTTCTGTATAGCCACAAGATTTACTTTGCACTACAAAAGATTAATTATTTTGTTGGGATTCCCCTGCCATTGCCCCAGCTTTTGGACTATACAGAGAAGTTTTTGGGGATTACCCTCAGTTCTTTGCTCAGGGCCGTACCTAGCCAGCTGGAGGACTATGTGATGTACTTACGGCAAACATTTTAGCCCCGTTACTGCCTTTTCAAAGGATAGTAGATGAAACATTTTAAAGGAAATTATGGTATATTCACTTAAGAATGTATTTTCATAATTTTGATTTTGTCCTTCCCACTAAAATGAGTTTTAAATCAGGTAAAGTTTTAGATCTATACATGTATGTACATATACACATATATTTCTAATGGTGCTCATATATACTGTATTTTATTTGTTCTTTTTCATACTGAAAGTTTTACAACATGAACCATGTATTCATAATTGTCTTTGACTTTTACTCTCCAAATGGGGTGTGTCTCTTACCATTATAGTCATAACTCCCAATTGCTATAACTTTAGTTAAACTAACGAGATAAAACAGTTTTATTTCTCTCTTACCTCTTTAGTGTTAAAACACAGTTTTGTTTCTAGAATCACACCTGAGTTATCTTACTTATCTTAAGCAACTGATTTAAGTTCTGTTTAATTGAAGACAAAACAATGTGACAAGGTTTATTTTTTAAACACTAAACTCTTTATTTTGTGATGGCATATGTTTTATTGAGTATTTATTTTGACTACTGAGCTTTTATAAAAATAATGCTGTTTAATTCCATCAGAATTAAATATAGAAAACAAATTGTTACTGCATTTTCTGTTATGCATAATTATGTTTAACCAAAATTTAGTCATCTGAAGCCTTTTTTTTTTTTGTATGAAAGATAATAAGCTTAATGTAAGGATTAATAGTTAATCAGTTTGTGTTTTGGATTTTTGTTTTTGTTTGTTTTGAGGCCATACCCAGCAGCGCTCAGGGATTACTCCTGGCTCTGCTCTCAGAAATCGCTCCTGGCAGGCTCGGGGGGGGGGGGGGGCACTGAATGGGATTCTGGTAACCAAACCTGGGTCCTTCCCAGGTCAGCTGCTTGCAAGGCAAATGCCCTGCCCTATCACTCCAGCCCATGACTAAACAGTTTTTAACAGATTTTTAACTATTAAATTAAAAAGTAAGTACAAACAAGAGACATTGATTTAAATTTTTCTTGAATTAGAGTATATTTTAAATGTTCCTTTAATACTCAATAAAGTTGGTTATAATTTACAATGTTAAAGCTCAAGTTTTTATTCTGAGGCAGTAATGAATTTTTGGTTATGTAGCAAAAACTATTTCTGTGAGATCAGTAATTCATAATTTTGTGTTTCAAAAACCCTGTTCCTGAAATTTATGAGCTGCTTTATGAATAGGTCACTGGAAACACTATCCATATTAAAGAACCACTCTTACAAGGTTCCCTGTGGATGCCTTAAATTATTTTTAGGCAATTTAAAGCAAGCACTGACACCAAAGGGAATTAACTTTTAATCCAGGAGAGTCTGTTAAGTATTAAAGCAATACTCAATTTCATTCTTAAAATATGACTCTGACTTCAGATATAAGATGGAGAATACCTCATGTACTCTGACTTGAAAAAATGTAATCCTGTGTTCTTATTTTCTACCATTTATCTTTAAAAGTTTCCAAGTTTGATCTGTAATAGTGTCGGGTTGAGGATAGTTAGAAAAACAGGAAGAAATCTCTAAAGAGCAAACCATAAATATAGGTTTTAGTAATGCTTTGATAGTTAGAGAACTACAAAATTTAAAGGAAGAGAATTATTTTATAAAAAAAAAACGTACTATTTGAATTTTGAAAGATTTATTTAAGTCAAATACACTCTAAATAGTGATATTTTCCTAATCAGTTTCTCAGTGCTTCATTTTAAAATCATGTGGAGTCCTACTATGGACCCCAGGCCACAATTAAATTTATATTTTAATCTTACAAGGGTTCTAATTTATTAGTAAGAATTAAGGAACACAACTCTTAATTTTTAGTTACTTAAATAAAATCATATCTCTCCTATGATAATATCTCTAATATGATCCAATGAAATTTTGCTTTTAAAGTTTCATTTAAGTATATGTTCTTCTGACTATGCATATTTCTTCCATCTTAGAGTCCATCAAGCTTGCTAGTGTGTAAGGTTCTCTTTACATTCTTAATGTGAATATAGAGGGCTGAAGTGCATGCACCAGGAATGTTGGATTACTGAAACCAAATGACCTCCCAAGTACCTAACAGAGCAACCTTCCTCCCCATCCCACATCCAACAGCTAGCAGTAGTTTCTGGGCACTGAAGAGTAAATAAACTCTTAATAGCAATCATTCAAGATTTTAAGGTGAAAAGAAATGGTTTTCCTTTAGAACTGCCTTTTGGGAGAAATGAAGAATGAGGATATTTAAGCACAGTTAACTGATCTATTTAGAATTGTCAGCATCTATAAAAATTTTTAACTGTTTTACAAAAGAATCTATTCCCAGTGAGTTCTAAGAAAGCTTTGACAATCGGAGTAATGGGGTTGTGGGCAATTGATTATGCTACAGAACTGCTTCTCAATAGAATGAGTTGCATTTATACCTGTTTTCTTAACACATTTAAAATTGGGGGTTTGACAGTCATTTTACTAGGTGATTTTTCTGATAACTTGAAGAATAAATATGTTTGCAGTGTGTTTTGCAGTTTTCTGTTGACTTTTATGTAAATATTTAGTATATGGATTACACAGTTCTGGTAAAGCCTCATCATGTTTTTCCATCACAGAATTTGAACTCAATGTTGCAGAATGCTTCTTTAAGGATGCTATAATAAAAACTATAGATTTGTATGTCAGATTATACTTCAGAAATTCATATATTGTCATATTTATTTTTTTAAAAACCTAATTGCATGAGTAAATGTTTTAAAAAGGAATCTCCTCAAATATCTGGTGTCTGTTCAAATTCTTACCTGGTGGAAACTACCAGCCATCCTTTGGTTGGGATTCATGAAGAAATGGTTTTAAAAACTGTGCGTTTTATATTCTATGCTCTCCTTGTGTACTGTATTTATACATATTCACTATTCACTTGATACTTTTAAAACCTGAATTGCCTTTTTGTGTTAAAATGGAAAATAAATATCTAAATAAATGTGTTCCCCACAATGAAAAAAGATCTAGTGTGTAGTTTTATGAGCATTATCTGAGAAAGGTGCCTGTTATGTTAGTTCAACCAGCATAACTAATTAGAAAAAATATGTCTGGGTTTTTGGAATTCATTAAATATGCAATTTAACATTAGCTCTTGACCGAATTGACTTAGAGATTGATCTGATGGAAAGAAGAGTGCACTGAGTAGATAGAACGAACTTTGGGTTGAGAGCTGCGAAAATGACTGAGACCTTAAGTTCTGTGGTTTGAGACTATGGGCAGGGAGGTTTCTGTGGGTCATAGTTCAACTTATTCAATAAACCTAGATATGGGAAAATGGATAAATGAGCATTTCCCAGGCTGTTTGAAATCCAGTACTAATTCACCCAGTTCCTCATACTGCCATTTGGAGATTCATTCGGGGATGAACCAGTAGATTGAAGTGCATAGTCCACACTGAAATAATTAAGGCTATTCCAGTCCCATTGATATAACCATTTGTATCTGAATTCAGGATTCTTTATGTGTTGAAAATTAAAATTAGTAGAGCATGGAATCTTTTCCAGATCGTTTTCCACTGGATATGAGATAATATATCTTTGTTTAGAAGAGTATATGAAAGATAACAGAAGGCTTAAAAAAATCTGTCCAGGGCCAGAGAGAGGATAGTATCTAAGGTGCTTACTTTGCATCAAACTGGGGTTTGATCCTCAATATCTCATATATTAAGTGCTGTAGACCCAGGAGTAAGCCCTGAGGATTATCAGGTGTGACTCAAATATTTAAAAAAACTGCATATGACATGGTTTGATTTCCAATCAGATATAGTAGAAGCTCCAAACTGAATTTTTACGTGAATAATGCAATGACTTTTTTGTCCTTAAATTCTTCTGAGTTAGTGTTTCTGTAACATAAAGTTTAGTACAACTCCATACTTTTTAGACATTCAACTATATTTTCAGTGCTTTATAATCCAAGAACTTTTCTCAGTGCAACATGTTTTTCTAGAGTCGGTATGACATTAATGACAAATTGGAACTGATAAACTCCAGCAGGAGGGCATGTCAGGAATTTGTTTTCACACTTTCTAAACTTCATTATCTTTAAAATAATTGCACAAATAAATGAAGTAAATTTAACTAGTTTTAAAAAAAGCTTACATGATCTTTGACTAAGATCATCTCTTATTTTCTCTTACCTGGTTTCACTGCATTTCCAATAGATTCCTTGCTGAGCTCCTACTCCAATGTCTGTCATTTCACTTCCCATTATTTCTGGAACACTCTTCTTTCAAGTGTGCATGTTGAACTCTTCGATTTTTTTTTTCCTCAGACAAAATTACCTCTGAAAATTTGAAGGAAAGATGTGGTTATATTTCTGTAAAGAAGCAAAAATTGACAGTCAAATATTAAATGAAAACCCAGTTCTTGAATTACTAAAATTATTTTTGAAATGGGCAGAACTAGCAGTAAAACCCTGAACATTTGGCAAATGAGGAAGGAAGAAAGGGAGGGAGGGAGGGAATTAATTACTATGGAGACCATGTATTCATTCCCCTGTATAGGCCAGGGCCAACCTTAAAAGAATGCTCTGTCAGCAGACAGAAAGGTAGGTTGTCAAGGTTTCAGAAAGCGTAGTGAAGGAATTAAGATTCTATAAGATTAGTTTTTCCTCTACATCGTGCACTTATATTTTTGGTGTGTTTCAAGTTTTACGTTGCTCTTATATATCTTATTTATTATTATTATTATTATGATGATGATGATGATGATGATGTTGGTTTTTGGGCCACACCCGGTGACGCTCAGGGGTTACTCCTGGCTATTCGCTCAGAAGTCGCTCCTGGCAGGCACAGGGGACCATATGGGGAACCGGGGGATCGAACCGTGGTCTGTCCTAGGTTAGCACAAGGCAAGGCAGGCACCTTACCTCCAGCGCCACCGCCCGGCCCCCTTATATATCTTATTTTAAGATAGTTTGTATGTGATCACATCTGAGAGTATTTCAAAGAACTGTGAGAATCTTGACTATCCATGTATGACTAAAATGTAATTCAGAAGTTGTAATGTGTGAAGTAGATCTTCACATTTTTACTCATTTTTTTTTCTTTTTTGGTTTTTGGGGCCACACCCTGTGATGCTCAGGGGTTACTCCTGGCTTTGCGCTCAGAAATCGCTCCTGGCTCAGGAGCCCATATGGGATACTGGGCATTGAACAACCAACCTCTGTCCTGGATCAGCCACGTGCAAGGCAAAAGCCCCACCGCTGAGCTATTTATTGCTCAGCCCCTACTCATTTTCTTAAAACATAATTGAAATGATAAGGACCCTCCCACCACCAAAGGAAATAAAGCTTAAAGGGACAGGTATGGTAGTTTTTATTAATGCCTTTAAACATAAAAAGAAATAAGCCCTAGTGATGCACACATAGTTAAAGGCTAGGACGTGGAGATGGGCAGTAGGAAAAGGTCAAATGTAGATAGATATTCTGGATAGATTTATATTTCCTTTTGTAGTCACCATTATGCTTGGCTAGTATTTATTAAGATGTAGAAGAGCCAGAGAGAACATTTAAATAATTCAGAAAAATGTGCTTACATTGATACCACATGTTCCCTGAGCTTCACAGGGAATAATTTCCAAACACAGCTAAATATAACCCCTGAACACCACCAGGTCTAGAACCCCCATTCAAATAAAATGACAGCATTTGGGCACATTATGGTGGCAAAATATGTTTATTAAGTAAAATGTCAAAACCAAGAAATTGAATCACAAGCCACAGCTCTTAGATGGCAGGACTTGCAGGCACTCATCTATAAATCTATTTTATTTTTCAGTCTTTGATGATCTGATATATGGTGTGATTATGCACTATGACACTAATGTGCTAAAAACCTCTTGATTTTTTTTGTAGATGATTCTAGGATGCCTAGATATTCATGTAGTCGTCAACATGGAACATAATATGTTTGTATATGAGATACTGACAGATTGATAACCTCCAAAACACTTAGTAAGAAACAATTGTAATGCGCATTTACATTACATAGTGCAGAAAACTAGGTCATCAAATAGCATTTAAAGAATTGCAACTTTGACCTATAGTATATATTTGTTATTTATAAGTTATTTACTAAATATATTTAAGTGCCCATAACCCTCCACCACTGTCCTATGAAACCTCTGGTTTTATCTTTATCCCCCCAGTCCTTTCTTCCCTGTTTGTTAATAAACTTTATAATCCAAAACCAAAGGATTGTCATTGTTCCGCACTGTCTAATCCCTTGTTTTGTCACTCAGTTCCACAGATGAGTGAGATCATCTACTGTTTGTTCTTGCTCTGGCTTATTTTGTGGAAGCAAACTGTTCAAATGTGCTTTGAAGATGAAGAACGAGACCATGAGTCAAGAAATGTGAACAGTCTAATAAAGCTGGAAAAGACCAGGAAATGCATTTGCCCCAGAAATCTGAAGAGTGTAGACTTTCAACCTCTGAAATTCGAAGAAAGCATATTTGTTTCAATCCATTACATTTTTTGTAATTTGTTATAGCAGCAATAGGAAACTATTATTACCTATTACCCTTGGGTATGGACAGAGTTATGGATCCAAATACAGATATTTCTTTCCAGGAGTCCATTGCTTTTTTAAGAGGATGATCTTTTTCATGGCTATATTAACTGCTTTATAAATAGTGATAAATCCAAGTGTCCTAACTTTTGTCAAAGACCTATCAGCAAACATATTTGAATTATATTATTGCTTAATATAATTCAAAAGTTTTATTTCTCTTTCCCAGATACCCTACTAAATGAATGGGGGAACTCACTTGCACACAGTACTTCAGCTAAAGTTTTGATAACCAAGATGTATTACTCTCAAAATTGAATTACCAAAAATGCAGTGATCTCATTCGTAAAAGGATTGAGTAGATGAACAGATACTTCCCCAATGAAGATATATGGATGGCCTACAAACATAATAAAACAGTGTTTATCATTCATGATCAGAGAAATGCAAAGCAAAACAATCAGACCATCTCACAACTATGAAGATGGTACATATCAAAGTATATAAATAGCCAATTTGTGCAGGATTACGGTGATAAGGAATTTTCAACCTTTGTTGGAATAATCATCTGTTTCAACCTCTATGGAAAGCAGTATCTCAAAAAATAGATATACAACTCCCATACAATCCAGTCATACTATCTCTTGGCATCTATCTGGCTCTCAGTAATTTTTCCTTATAGTCCGCATTATCTGATTAAGAGGATAGAATTCAAATAGTGGGTAATATGTGAAAAACATTCTTTGAAAGTAAGAATAAAATCAACCTAAAATGGGTAAAACTAGTAATAAATTATATAAATTGATTTAAATATATGTTACTAATGGTCTGTGCTATTTAATCAAACTGTCATCAGAAGCAAATGAAAATTTTAAAAAATTTATTTTAATTGGGGAATGTCAAACCTGGCATTGCTCAGGTACTCCTGGCTCTGTGCTTGAGTTTCTCTACATTATGCTCTAGGGACTAGGCTGCAGTGGGATTAGCAACCAGGCCTCCTGTATATGCAAAACATATACTCAGCCTGTTCAGCTATCTGATTCTTTTTATTTTTAAATTTTGAGCTTGTAAATTGATTAAATCCTTAAGAAGATGTTGTAGATTCACTCTGATTTGCTCAACTCTAAATCTTCAGGTCCTGTCTGAGTCATGGATAAGGAAGTGAGCAAATGTTTTGAGTAGATGACAATTGATCTGTGAGATTTTCAGTTGTACTTAAAATTATAAAAAGTGTGTTGCATGGACACTAATCAATAAAGGTAATAAAAATCAAAAGTGCCCAATAATAGTAGTATCACTACCATCTACTATACTAAAGCTTATTGTAAACCAAGTGAAGTTCTGAGTCCTCTAATGGCATCTTACATAATATAATGATTTACTGTAGTTCTTAATCTCTTCTTCAAGGAGCTAAGACTTGAAGAGATCAATTTGGTTAAAACCAGTTTCCTATGATGCCAACTTTTCTGTTTATTCATCCTGTGATACTATAGTAATTTGAATATGATTGCATACTTGCATAAATCATAGATACATTTTTATATTTCATATTGTTGAAAGTTTACTCTAATATTTAAAACACTCTTGCAAATAAAAACTATTCTAGGCAATAGAAGAGAAGTTAAAAAGAGCACTCAAAGATGTGAATCAAATGGTCATCATAAAGTCAGAAGCCATGGAAGTAAGTAGCACAGGGATAAGGCACTTACATCCATGAGATGATCCATGTCTAGTCCCAGAACATCTCCAGGAGTGATCTCTGGACACAGAGCCAGGAGTGAACCCTGGACACACCCAGGCGAAGCCAAAACCCAGATAGGAGTGACCCCTGAACACAGCCAGGTATAGCCCAGAACTTGTTCCCTAACACACCAAACTTACAAAATAAAATAAGTCTTCCTTACAATAAACTGGTGGGTGTTGAAGAAATAATACACTAATATTCCAGTTGTACTTAAAATTATAAAAAAAGTGTTGCATGGACACTAATCAATAAAGGTAATGAAAATCAAAAGTGCCCAATATAGTATCACTACCATCTACTATACTAAAGCTTATTGTAAACCAAGTGAGTCCTCTAATGGCATCTTACTCAATATAATGATTTACTGTAGTTTTTAATCTCTTCTTCAAGGAGCTAAGACTTGAAGAGATCAATTTGGTTAAAACCAGTTTCCTTCGGGGCCCGGGAGATAGCATGGAGGTAAGGCGTTTGCCTTTCATGCAAAAGGCCATCGGTTCGAATCCCGGTGCCCCATATGGTCCCCCGTGCCTGCCAGGAGCAATTTCTGAGCATGGAGCCAGGAGTAACCCCTGAGCACTGCCGGGTGTGACCCAAAAACCAAAAAAAAAAAAAACAAAAAAAAAACAAAAAAAAAAAACAGTTTCCTATGATGCCAACTTTTCTGTTTATTCATCCTGTGATACTATAGTAATTTGAATATGATTGCATACTTGCATAGGTCATAGATACATAACTAATATTCCAGATATGGGAGGATCATTCACTCCCATAAAGGTTAATTTAACGAGCATAATTCTTTATGTTTTATATATATTTTGACTAACTTATGGAGAAAAGGACTTCATATTAATCACCAAGTTGTTAACTAGTTAAACTCTGACTAGATTGATTTATGTTTTCTCTCCCTCCCTCTCTCCTTGTTTCCTTCATTCCCTTATTTCCTTCCTTGTTCCCTTCCTTTCTTCCGACTTTCCCTCTTTCCTTCCCTTCTTTCCTTCCCTCCTTCCTTTTCTTCCTTCCTTCCTTTCTTCCTTCCTTCCCTCCTTCCTTTTCTTCCTTTCTTCCTTCTTTTCTTCCTCCCTTCCTTCCTTCCTCCCTTCCTTCCTTTCCTCTTTCCCTCCTTTCCTCCTTCTTTTCTTCCTCCCTTCCTTCCTTCCTCCCTTCCTTCCTTTCCTCTTTCCCTCCTTTCCTCCTTCCCTCCTTCCCTTTTCATGACCCACTAGGACCCACTCCTGGCTCTTTCCTCAAGGATCACTGTTGCTAGTGCTCAATAGAAAATATGCCAGAGATTGAATCTGGGCCGATAATGTGCAATATGAGCTCCTTAACTCCTAAAATATCTCTTCAGAATTTATTTTTATTTCCATGGTTTTACTGAGGCATATTTTATCATTTGAAACATAGACTTTTTCTGAAAATGTAAAAAGTCAATCAAGAAAAATAAAATCAATAAAAGACTAAGCTTACTTTCCCCCATTCTAAATCTATACTCACTGTTCAGCTTCAACAAGCCTCTATTGACTCTTTAATTGCGTTAAAAAAAATCATTTTGGGGCCGGGCGGTGGCGCTGGAGATAAGGTGCCTGCCTTACTGCGCTAGCCTTGGAAGGACCGTGGTTCGATCCCCCGTGCCCCATATGGTCCCCCAGGCCAGGGGCGACTTCTGAGCGCATAGCCAGGAGTAACCCCTGAGTGACACTGGATGTGGCCCAAAAACCAAAAAAAAAAAAAATCATTTTAACTTGGCATCCAAAAGCATCTCACATCTGGTCTTCATATGCCAATTGTTTTATTATGCACTTCTGTTATCTCACAGAACTCTCTAAATACTTTTGAAAAATGCTGAAATGTTTTTTTCTATGCTGCTGAAGAATCTCTTACCTTTGTCCTTTTTGAAACCCAATACTTCCTTGTAAAGCATTTTCAGAAGAGATAGTGCTCTCAGATCTGCTCTCAGCCTATTGCCAACTGATTCACCTATTGTTTTTGAAGTTCCTGCTATCACAGCAATTCAATTATTTGCAACATTCCATGTAAGTCCCATGCCTGACATCTATGTTTTCCCTATTCTTAGGATTTATAACAATTCTCAGATAGTAGGGGCCTTTGAGGTGGTATTAGAGGTAAGGTGCCTGCCTTGCAAGCACTAGCCAAGGAAGGACCGCGGTTCAATCCCCTGGCATCCCATATGGTCCCCCCAAGCCATGGGGCAATTTCTGAGCGCTTAGCCAGGAGTAACCCCTAAGCATCAAAAGGGTGTGGCTGAGAAACAAAAAAAAAAGAAAGAAAATTATCAGATAGTGCTACAAATTAGGTAGAATATAGCACAAGTAGGCAAAAAAAAAAGGTCACAATGACAGTATATCTCAATTCTGTGTGTTTTTAAATATAATTAAAGCTATAAAAATAATATAACTGAAATTCAAAGTGCCAGTTAATAGCCTTTTCTAAATCAATAGCTCATAGGAGCTTGAGCTAAAGAGAAATATTCCAAAACCATTGTGTAAAGCACAAGTCACTCCAGTAGTACTCAGGGCTGCTTCAGCTATGCCCCAAGACTCTTAGGTGGGTTAGGCGGTATTAGGAAGTCAACTCAATTCTTTGCACATACAAGGCATGCTCTCTGACACCTCATTAACTCCCCAGCACATTTGTGAATGGTAGAGTGAGAAAATGCACATTAGCTTTTTTCACAGAAAGAAATGGAACTATTTTTTCATTTAGCAAGCGTAGACTTAGCAACAGAGTTCTCAGAAATAAACTGAAACTGTTCATCATATAAGTGTTTAAGAAAAACATTTATCGGGTATCCATGCTACTAAGAATATTCTCCCAAAATTTCTCAAACAGTTTTTTAGAGGCAATTATCATGCTCTAGAAAATAACGAGTGCAAACAAAAAGAAAGAAAGAAAGAAGGAAAGAAAGAAAGAAAGAAAGAAAGAAAGAAAGAAAGAAAGAAAGAAAGAAAGAAAGAAAGAAAGAAAGAAAGAAAGAAAGGAAGGAAGGAAGGAAGGAAGGAAGGAAGGAAGGAAGGAAGAAAGAAAGAAAGAAAGAAAGAAAGAAAGAAAGAAAGAAAGAAAGAAAGAAAGAAAGAAAGAAAGAAAGAAAGAAAGAA
>PVKC010002561.1:0-42861 GCA_004027635.1 Crocidura indochinensis
GAATGTTGCACTGGTGAAGGGGGTGTTCTTCACATGACCGAAACCTAATCACAATCATATATGTAATCAAAACGTTTAAATAAAAAAAGGAAAAAATCAAAAAAGAAAAGAAAAAATAAGGCCTCCCAATTCTTACCACAGGCTGTGTTTTTTACACGGACTGTATAGAAAGAGGAGGTACAGAAAATGCACCCTATATACACCTCAACCCAGACCCTTGCCTGGTCTATATTGGAAATTGGGGATGAAAACAAAAAAAGAAAGAAACAGTGCAAAATTCTATAAAATTTATGCATAAAGTTAACATAGTAGGAGAATACCATAAGTAGGTATTACTTTTTTCAATATATACATGTTCTGTTATACTCTATATGTGCAATTATTTCTAAATTTTAGATATTATGGAAAATGAAAAATACAGGGAAAATCACATTATTAGTTTCACTTGCATCTGTGATTTAACTTTCTAAGAAATGAAATTCTATAATTTATCTTCTCCACCTTGGCTTATCAACTCTACAGTTTCTCAATACCTAAGGAAAATCTGGAATTTTCAATGTTCACATAAGGAGGTAACTCTCACAAAAATAAAATGACTTATTGAAAACTTACATATATACATATATTGATATATTGAAATATATTGGTTTCAGGCTACACCCAATGTCACTCAGGGATTATTTCTGACTGTTAGCTCAGAAATTACACTTAGCAGACTCAGGGCACCAGTTAGGATTCAGGGATTGAACCTGGCTTTGTTCAAGGAAACAGCCTATTGACTGTTCTATCACTCTGACCCCACCTTCAATATTTTTATATAACTCCCTGGTGTTTTTACTTATATATTGTTAAATAATAATGTACTAAATCCTGGATGTGGCACAATATGAATGGATAGGATACTTTTCTAATACATGGCTGACCAATGTTCATTACCAGGTACCACATATAGGTCCCCAAACCTTGTCTTGAGTAAGCTCTGGGCACAGAGCCATGAGGAAGATCTCCGCCTCCATTTCTGTGCCTGAAAAAGCAATCCAAATTATAGAAAAGTTACTATATCAACAAGTGAATTTCTACCTTAAGTATATTATTCTGACATTTATTAACATAGAGTGCATAGTAAATATTACAAATATCACAGGTAAATTTTAAAGACAAATGTCAGTGCCTGGAACTTCTAAGACTAGAATAAAGCCATCTATAATTGAGATCTTAAGAAACATAGTATGTCTTAATCCACAATGTTATGTAGATTTCAACTTTTCAAGTAAAAGTAAATATTGATATAAAGATGCAAAGATTATTAGCTAGGAATATTTCTAATTTCCATGTTTTTTAACTATATTTCTGACATGGCAGTATTGCTCATCCTATGAAATGATGTAGCATCATTTCTACTTTTAAATAGCTTTAGTCCTGAGACCAATTAAGTTCTTTAGGGATAAGTCATCTGCCTTAGGAATAGTTTACTTGACATTTTCACCAAGCATTCAATAATCACCTTCAGATCATGCATGAGAAAATTGGCATTTTGGGGTGTGAAGAAAATACCATGAAGCTCAAGGTCCATTAGTGCCCCCATTTTCTTGCATCAAAGGTCAGAGAATATGACCGGTAATCCCAAAACTCTCAGCTAGTGCACAAACACTTTGTGGTATAAACTGCAGCAGCCCATATGACCATATAAGAACTCAGTTGACCTGTAATTGAAAAGCAGTTAACATTGTTCAGCTCTCAGTCATCCCCTCCTAGAACACATAAAGTCCACTGCCCTTCAGAGTTCTGTGTATGCCTCTGTTTGACTTGTCTTTTTGAGGGACTCAGCTTTCTGCTAAGCTTAGGAGCCTACATTTATATTATGCCACATCTCTGAAGTCCTTCAGTTCTGTGACATTACATATGTATGTCTGTTATGCACCAAAAATGAGAAAGCCCAGCAACATAGAACCTAGTGTTCAATTTCTATCTTATTTTGACCTTGTAACAGTAGCTTAGGTGATCTATGTCTTTTGAGGACACCAAATCTGTGGAACTCTCCATATATAGTCTCCATAGTTCATTTGAAATGAAGATTGCATAGGTCTTAAAGTAGGTGTCTAACCTCTCCAGAAAGTTAGTAACCCTTAGCGAGTGGACCATCTGCTATCCTTTTTCTCCTATGTCAGAGTACTTTATTTTGCTTAAAAATAAATTACACTATCCAAGTTACAGCAAACCTCATGATTTTCTCTATGTTTTCACAGTATTTCAATATATAGATATGACAGAATACTACCCTTTCATCTGCCATTGAATAGTGTGGTTGTTTCTATAATCCAGCTATTAAACTATCACTGTGATTAGCATAGATGTTCAAATTAATGATTTTGTATTTGGGAGAGTAGATGAAATAAGACAGAAGAAAACACTAGATTATCTAAATCATTTGTGGTATCTAAAGAAACAAAAGATTAGACAATACCAAATGATAACATACTCAGCTCTGGATTAAAGAATTTAGTGTTGGGGCCCGGGAGATAGCATGGAGGTAAAGGCGTTTGCCTTTCATGCAAAAGGTCATCGGTTCGAATCCCGGTGCCCCATATGGTCCCCCGGTGCCTGCCAGGAGCAATTTCTGAGCATGGAGCCAGGAGTAACCCCTGAGCACTGCCGGGTGTGACCCAAAAACAAAACAAAACAAAACAAAACAAAAAAAAAGAACTTAGTGTCTAAAGTAAAGGAGGCAGAGTTGAGGGGAAGTGATAAGAGGCACTAAAACTAAATATTAGTCTTGATAAAAGTTCTTGGGGTACTTGTAAGCATGGGATAAAGATGGTTATACTTATTTGCTTAACTAATTAAAGTAGAATCAAATAGAAACTGGGATGTGATAGTTTTTTTAATGGTATACTTAAATTGGTTATTTTTATTCATTTACATTGAACCTTAATTTTTAATGATATAGCAAAATAGAAAACAAGTAAAACTAAAAAAGATAAATGAGTTACAGAGAGAAAAAAATAGCAATTGCTAGAAATGTGTAAAGTAGGGTAAAAATGAATGAAAAGAAAAAATGAGGAAACTATTTAGAGTGATGGGAATGTTATTCATCTTAATTATAATGACATCTACATACCTATTCATATTTTTGAAAATCATCGAATTACAAACCTGAAAAAATGACAAAATTTACGGCATGCAAGTTATGCATCAATAAACACAATTCTTAAAAAAAATAGCTGAGCCATCAGAATGATCTACTAAATTCACAGTTTAAACACATGGGAAGAAATTTTTCCCTGTGCATTTAAGTCTAGGCCCTTAACTTGGAACAATATAACTATGGATATAGTTGAAACAAAATAAGTTTGGATATTTCACCTCTCCAAAATTCCACTCTTTGTTTCATTTATCAGTAGTCTAATTATTTATCAAAATATTTAGCCAAACAAAAGAAGAGTAAAAAGAGGGATAGTTTGATAAGATTTATATTCTCTATATACATTTTTTTTATTCCAAGTGTGATAACTCCCCCATACTTTACATTTTAAACCCATTGATCTTCCTCTTTTGAGAGGATGAAGGGTGATTTGGACCACACCTTAATTACTCAAGGGTTCCTATTGTCTGTGAGCTTGGGGGTTGCTCCTGGCATTTGTCAAAGAATCATATATAATATGAGAGTTAAAATCATGTTGGACCAAGTTGCCCTCCATTAGACAAATTGCTCCTTCTGTACCATCCCTCCAGCACTAAACCTCCACTTTTGTCAGTATGTGGGGAACTTAGAATTTTGTTCTGTCTGCTTCACTAGCCATCAATGCAACGCTCATTTAATATGAGCAGATGTTTTTATCTGTGGAGTCTTTATGATGCCTGCCTTTTAAACAGAACACTCAATGTTTATTTTTTTCAAAATAACATTTACTGCACTATAAAAAGATATGTTTTATTCCATTATAATTTAATAACAGCAAGACTAGACACTAGAAAATAGGCAAATATGTATTTGGATCTGTCATTTTCAAATATGTTACTTAAACTAATGTATCTTGCTATGATTACTCTCTTCAACTCTGAGATTACTCTATGAAGTTGGCTAAGATAATTGTAACTTTCATTTTTGACTATGCAAAAAATACATTATTTTCTATCATATTCTGGCCAGCATTCCATTCTTCCTCTCTCCCTCCCACCTCCTTCCCTCTTTTCCACCCTCCTTCCCCTCCTTTTCTCCTTTTTCCCTCCTTTCCTCCCTCCCTCCTTATGTACATCCCTCCTTCCCTTCCTCCCTTTCTTCCTTCCACCCTCCCTTCCTTCCTTTCTCCCTCCTTATGTACCTCCCTTCCCCTTCCTTCCTTCCTTCTTCCTTCCTTCTTTCCTTCTTCCTTCCTTCTTTCTTCCTTCCCTCCTCCTTTCTTCTTTCTTTCCTTCTTTCCTTCCTTCCTTCCTTCCTTCTTTCCTTCCTTCTTCCTTCTTTCCTTCCTTCTTCCTTCCTTCTTTCCTTCCTTCTTCCTTCCTTCTTCCTTTCCTCCTCCTTCCTTCCTTCCTTCCTTCCTTCCTTCTTTCCTTCCTTCCTTCCTTCCTTCCTGTCTTTATCTGTTTTTCTTCTTTCCAGCTATATTTTATCAACAAGATCTGATTATTTGATGTTAGCTCCTCGCAATATGGAGATGTTCAGACCCACAAGTGTTGTGGACCATCAGAGACACCAAGGTAGTGCTGGAAGACTTTAAGGCTATATCTGGCAACACTTGGTGCATCAATTCCTTCTATTTTGAAAGACTGGAGTTCCTGATTCTGGGTTATATTTTCAGTACCAATTATTTAATCTATAATGATATAATCACTGCTAACCAAAGTAGATTTGGGGGGTTGTGGGGGGAGGCCACACTCGATGACTCTCAGGGTTTATTACTGGCTTGGGGGAACATATGGGAAGCCAGGGGATAGAACCGAGGTCCTTCCTAGGCTAGTGCCAGCAAAACAGCACCACTGCTTTGGCCCCCAAAGTAGATTTTAGCTTATAATTATATAGCTTAGATTGATAAGTTCACAATAGTGAATTTGAGGAAGTTGTCTAAAATTTAACTCTTATTTTTTGAAAAGCAATAAATCTACTATAATCTACAACAACAAATTTTTGGTGCAAGGTCCTTTGTTTTTAGGGGTCCATCCAAAGGTGCTCAGGGGCTACTCACTTCTGTCCCTGAGCTCAGGAATCACACCTGGAGGTGCTTGGGGAACCATATGGGGCACCAGGGATTAAATTCAGCTTTCAGATAAGACAAGTTCCTTACCCACTGGACTATCATACAAGCCCCATGGTCCTTTATTGATTTTTATTTTTGACAGGAGTACACTTCTTTAGGAACAAGATTCATGGATGAACAGGATGTGGCGGGGATCAGATTCTAGGCTCAATTATTTGAGAAAAAAATTTATTGTTCAAAAGAGATGTGATAAATTTATTATTTCCAAAACATTCCAAAACTACTTAGTCATTTATGTCTTTGCCAATCAGAGTGTACCAAATATTAATGCAATTCTGAAATAGTCTTTCATCATTATGACAACTATGATTTCTCATATATGTTATCTATACAAATTCTTCTAAACCCTAATATTATATTTGGTTATATTCTATATGCATATTTTAATTTTTAATTATTTTCATGTTTTTTGAGCAGCAACATGATTTTACAAAACTGTCTTTCAATGTGTTACTTTTTCTTTGTACCTTTCCAAAATTATGTTTTATACATATGAAGAATTTTTGATACATTTTTGATTCCAGGTTATTCTTTCTTACAAATCCATTTATCTGTTTATTTATATATACTATAGCTCCTTTGTTTTAATATTTGCTATGCTTTCTTATTAAATTAAAATTTTAAGATATACTGAAGTTATTTAGATTGTTGAATAGCTTCTTTTAATCATTAATCAAAATTCTTGGTTATTGGCCCACACCCGGTTATGCTCAGGGGTTACTCCTGGCTTGAGGAGCCATATGGAATGCTGGGGGATCTAATTGTGGTCATTCCTAGACTATCACAGGCAAGGCAGATGCCCTATGGCTTTCATCATCCTTCTGGCCTCAATTATCAATTATATTTTAACAATACTCATATCTAGTATGTATTATATTGTGTTGATATGTTTAAATTCTCTTTACCTTTAATGAAAGTTTGATTGCTCTCTATTTCTTGTTCTCCCTTTCCATTTGTCTGACCGGTGGCTTCCTATATTAAACTAAGAAGAACCCAGTATAAAGTTTAACTTTGCACATTATTAAGATGATTTTTAATTCCTAGCTAACAAATACATTATTCAGTTATTTTTTCCTATTTTGTCACACCAAATCATGTAACTTTATTTTATATATATATATATTGTTATTAGATAGGTAATTGTATTTAGCTTAATTCTCTTATTTAGTGGAATGTTGATACCTAATTTCAAAATATGAGCTCAGTATTCAACTATTTATGCACATGATATAGCCTTCCTATAAACACACAGGTCTGAAATATTTAACTGCCATGGTATGAAAATTTTTCCTTTAGATTATGTTTTCTTAATAATACACAAACTTAAAATTTTTGAATGCTATATTTTATGCTAGTCAATTTAAATGTTATTCTTGATATTTTGTTTACTATCAGGGTGATTTCACAAAAAGTTATAAATTACATGAAATTGACATACTGTAATGATTATGTTTAAATTTTTACCTATGATCCATTAGAGATGAAAAATGTGTTCTGTAAAATGAGAATATTGTATATTACAAGTCTTGTAATTCACATGTAATCTTTCTGTAAATTATTATCCTTTGCTCCAAAATATGTTAATATGTAACTGCATTCTTGTAAAATAAAATATATATATATATTTTGCTATTAAAATAGATAAATTTGGGACTTTTAGGACAGAAATTATTATTGATATTCTACTAGAATATACTGTGTAATTTTAACTGTAAATTAACAAATATAGATGCTTAATCTTTTTTGCTATAGTGCTATATATAATTTTTTTGGGTTTTTTTTAAGATAACATACATCTCAGTAACCTTATTGTTTAAGAAATATTAAAAACAAGTTGGGAACCAATAAATATATTAGACACTCCATTGTGTACATGGAAACATAAGGTTTGAATAAAGGCAACTATTGTAATAACCATCAGTTAAGCAAAGCATGTGAAGAGAGACTTTGTGGAGACTCTTAAAAAGTATAAATATCAGGGGTAGGCAAGGTGGCACTAGAGGTAAGGTGTCTGCCTTGTAAGCGCTAGCCAAGGAAGGACCATGGTTTGATCCCCCGGCGTCCCATTTGGTCCCCACAAGCCAGGGGTAATTTCTGAGCTCTTAGTCATGAGTAACCCCTGAGCATCAAACAGGTGTGGCCCACAAAAAAAAATAATAATAATAATAAAGTATAAAAATCAGGACCGGTGAGATAGCAGAAGGTCGGTGGTTTGAATCCCGGCATCCCATATGGTTTCCTGAACCTGCCAGGAGCGATTTCTGAGCATAGAGCCAGGAGTAACCCCAGAGCACTGCCAGGTGTGACATCCCCCCAAAAAAAGATAAATATCAGTTATATCAGTGTCCTTCTAAGGAAAGTAATGCCTAACTTAGGATCTACTTAAGAGCAAGACACCTTAACATAGGAATTTAATGTTAAGACATTTTTGTTGTTTCTTTAAAATATTAAATAAATCACTATCAACAGTGCAATAGAAAACATTGCAAGGTGCCAGAGCTATAGCACAGTGGTAGGGTGTTTGCCTTGCATGTGGCCTACCAGGGTTAGATCTCAGACATTCCATATGGGCCCATTGAGGTCTGCCAGGTGTGTCTCCAAAGCCAAATATAAAGTATGGTAAAAAGAAAAAACAGAGAAAAGTAGAAAATTATTAGAAGACCTAAACTTGTCTAACAATGCAAAATGACTAGATCTCTCACATAAAGTAGTGAAAATGATTTTTTTTGAAAAAAAAAATCTGTATTATCCCATTTTATATTTTGATGTCTGTTCCCATTTTTCCAATATAGATACTTACCAAAAATAAAAGAAATTTATTGCATAAAACAGTCTTGGACCGAAAAATTAGCACATAGGATAGGACAGTTGCCTTGCAACTTGGCAGAACCAGGTTTGGTACCCTCATTGCATATGGTTGCCCAAGCCTGCCAGGAGCAATTTCTGAGTGTCATGGCAGGAGTAACTATGAGCCACGTGTAGCCCCATAATACAAAAAAAAAAAAAAAAAAAAGGATTACAAAAAACAATTTGTATGAGATTAACTATTACAATCTTATATGTAATTTGCAATAAGAAGTAAAGATAACAAAATATTAATATCAGAGAAGTATGATGCTATAAAATAGATGATAGCTTAAAAGAAAATACAGCTTGGTCACCCTTCAATTTACAAATATGACAGTTGAAACTTCAGCAACTTGTCCCATCATAAAAAGATCACTTTCTTTTTTTGGGGGGGGGTGTTTGGGGCCACACCCAGTGGTGCTCAGGGTATACTACTTGCTATCTGCTCAGAAATAGCTCCTGGCAGGCACGGGTACCATCTGGGACGCCGGGATTCAAACCAACCTCCTTAGGTCCTGGGACGTATGCTTGCAAGGGAAATGCCACTCTGCTATCTCTCCGGCCCCCAAAAGATCACTTTCTAGTTATATAAAGCAAGCATATTTTATAGCCAATGTTATTTCCTCCAATATATTTTTAATTTCTTTTTCCATAGTATATTTTCAATGAATGAAATATCTCATATGACCAAACTATTACATTGATAAAGTAATTAACTTCAAATAAAAGTCAATACTACATTTAAAGTTTGACCGATTAATGCAGTGCTATTCTCAAATATGATTTGCTCTTAATTTGTAGCATCATAATTGCCAATGTTGACCTTTTGTTTATAAAGTTATTTTATAGTCAACATTTTGAATAAACACAAAACAGTATTCCCTCCTAATGAAATTTTAAAAAGTAGACAGAAAACAATTGCATATAAAGCTACTGAAACACTGCAGACTTCACATGCATGTTATCCATAAAACATAATTTTATTTTTATTTTTTCAATAAAAGGTATGCAGTTAACAGCTTGTATTTAGTCATAATCAAAGTGCATTTGATAATAAAATGCATAATTATTCTTCTATGAAATAAAATATTCTGTGTGAAAAATCCATCTGGTGATCATATGATTATAATATCTTTATTTGAAGGTTTCTCCTCAAATGGTGCTCAAGAGGATTGTGGTTTTGGGACATTCAGGTTTGCTGCTCAGTGAAAGCCCAAGAATCTGGTGCTAATCAGACCTTGTGGTACCAGGATAAACCTGGATACTTTGGCTATATTTGAGGGGTCTCCAGGAATTTTTGAAGGCCATATAATACTATGGTTGGTTGAATTGAAGACATGTTCCTTAAACCCTGTAGTACCTCTTTGACTCCTGAAATATTTTTGAGTGGTAAATACATTTATTATATCTAGTAAGAAGTTTATTAATTGGGGGGCAATTCAAGGGATGCTAAAAGCTTACTCCTGATCTGTGCACAAAAATTCTGGAAATATTATGAACCAAGGTCTTATGCATGAAACATGTGCATAATCCATTGTGCTCTCTCTCTGATCCAGGATAAATGTTTAATGATATTAAACAACAAACACTAGTTGGATATTAAAGTGAGAAATATGTTGAAAATAAGTAGGTTGGAATATTGCCACTGGGATTAGATTATGAGAGATATGTGGAATTTGGAAGATTGGTATTGAAGTATCTCAGATAATTATGTAAATGAATTCCATTGTAGAATAAATATTAACAGAATAAGAATGGTGAAATTGGATTTTCTATAAGACTGCTATAGACAAGAAATGCAAAACTAGATCCAATAATTATATTAAGCAAGTGATAGACAATCAAGATCAAACCTGTTCAAAGAAATGCCAACATTTCTATTGGGCATTAGGACTGTGATTTTTTTTCAAACACATCTGAATTTGGCAACTTGTTAAAAATTTAACTAGTTGAAAAAAAGCAAATTAAAGAAATATGTGAAAATGTTCATTCCTGAATAGACTATATAAAATATAAGTTCTTGTTGCTTTGCTTTTAATCACAATGTTCAAATCCAATAAGGAGGAAAACCATATATTTTTTTCTTAAAATATCAAATAACTAACTTAGGAGACAATAAAATATAAATTAGCAAAATTCTAGCAAGTGGCATTTTCATATTTAGAGAAGGAAAGAGATTATAGAGGGATGAATAATTCATTCTTGATAGAACGGCAAATGTAGTAAGAATTTGTCCTTATTGGCATCATAATAACTTGATCATATCTTATTTAAAATTAATAATACTATGTGGCCTGGCTGCAATTTTATTTGCTGACTTGGATAAAATTTATGGCACACCACACTCTAAGAGTGACAATTTCCGTATGAGTCATATCAGTCTAACTATCAAAGATAGAGAAAAACAGAACAAAGGAATCTCTCCTAAGAATTTCAGGCATTCAGGTATCTAAGATAGGAAGAAATACAGAAAAGCGTAGAGAATATGTTCTGAGTGTGATGAGTACCTATAAGAATAAAATACACTATTTAATCAGGATTTATGGTTAGAGAGCTTCAATTTCCTATTCTGAAACGTAGAAAAATGAAAAGACAAAGAAATTCCCCTTTCCACTGAGAATCTCAGTAAGGGCATCACAAAGGTGAGTCTCACATACAAGATTAATTCTGTTTGTTTACTTTTGTTTTGGTACCACACATGACAGTGCTAAGGCAGTGCCCTTGCACTTTGCTAGTAAGTCATTCTTGATGGAGCCTGGGGGACTGTGTTGACCCAGCACTCCATTGAGGGTTAACTTCCATTCTCAGGACACTCAAACTGAAGATGACCCTCCACCCAGCTGATTTTGGGAAAGAACCAGGCCAAGTTGACAAGAGACATCTCATTGCATTCCAAAAATACTTATATAGAACATGAGGAAGTGGGATATATATATATATATATATATATATATTATATAATTATTGCCAGGGAACTAGCAGATGCAAAACAGTGGACGGGCAGGTGAGTTTCCAGGGAAAAGATAAGAATAAATAGTGGCGTCCAAAAATAAAAATGGCAATAAAAAAGGGGGCAATAAAAGTGGTTGATACGTAATCTCTTGTTTAAGCAGAGCTCTCTGCGAGGGAGGGGGAATGGCCTTGAGTCAAGCCTGAGAGTAACAACTAACCATGGGGAGATGGCACTCTTTAAGTGCTGCCCTTCCCTATACCTGGAGAGCTGTCTCAGAAGCTTTGGTCACAAGAGGAATTCCTGGAATGTTACTTTACAGGTTCCCCAGAACAGTTGCTCTATTATGGGTTTCTGTCTACCACATGGCTCAGGAATAGCATCACTGCAGAGCTCCACCATGAGACGCACAGGTTTTAAACAGACGTTTCCAACATGCTAAGTACACTACACAGTAGATTAAGCTTTTTTCCTCTGTCCTTAATATCAATAAATAGGGAAGTAGAAAGCCTGTCTCGAGTACATGTGTGGGTGGGGTGGGGAGGAGGAGATCTGGGAAATTGGTGAAGGGGGGGTGTTCTTTACATGTCTGTAATCATACAACTACAATCGTATTTGTAATCACCATATTTAAATAATTTAAAAATAATTTAACAATAAAAAATAAACAGCTTGGGTATTCTGTCTCTTTTTATTGATCCCTTACGTTATTTATATTTTAATTCCCAAATAATTTGGCTTTGAGATTGTTTTGCTTCATTTTAGGATTCATTTTGTCCTTGTTTTGTTTCACTTTGGTTTAAGTTCTTGATTTTGAATCACTCTTGGCTGTGCTCAGAGCTTATTTCCAGATATGGACTGAGCAAACATTCATGGCAGTGCTCCAATAAACATATTGATGTTGAGGATTGAACCAAAGTTGTTTGCATGTAAGATAATTGCTGTCACCTCTGCACTGAACTGAGTCTATGGCAAAACAATTCAAGTCTTAATCCTACATGTAAGAGTAAATCAGGAGTAGAGTAAAGACAAATCATTCCAGAGTTAGGTGTTTAAGATGAAGATGTGATCAGAAGAATCTCCACATGGAAATATAGGTTGGGATAGAAATGTAAGCCTTAGCAGATAATGGAATTATCAAGGAAGTTAAAACACTAAAGGAAAATCAGGGTGAGAAACATAACATACTTTAGAATAAGGAATCCAGATTCCCTATCCAGGCTGGAATTACATTACAGAAACAGAGTAGCATATTGAATCTCTGTTCATTTATATACAACACATTATCTGAGATACAATAAAACTTTGTAAATGGAAAATAGGAAGTAATTGTAATAGGACTTAAGATAAATGTATAAATATCAAGGCCAGTATTTTACAGATTAAATTTTGTATTTTTTCAAGAAAAAGGAATAATTAGCTATCTGAAAAGTTATTTGAAGTTATTTTTCCATGGAGATGCAAATAAAAGAGGTATTAGTTATACTTCCTTTTGGACATGTTTGACAGGAATAGAATTTCTGGAGATTTTAATTTTGTTTACATACATATAAACATAATGGTATATAAACAAAGATAAATGTAGTGCTTGCTTTCTAGAATGTTGTGTCATTATTGAGAGTACTATTTACATTATGTTTATGAGTCAATAAGAGCAAAAAAGATAGATTGCAAGTGAACAAATATCAGAGTCTATAAAATTTAGAACCATTATATAAAGCAATGCTATGAAAATGAAAAGAGAAACATTCTGACATCTTGGTTTCCTGCTTTTATTTATTTTATTTATTTATTTATTTATTTATTTATTTATTTATTTATTGGTTTTTGGGCCATACCGGGCGACGTTCAGTGTTTACTCATGTTTATGCACTCAGAAATTGCTCCTAGCTTGGGGGACCAATATGGGATGCCCGGAGATCAAACTGTGGTCTGTCCTAAGCTAACGCGTGCAAGGCAGATGCCTTACTGCTCGCACCACTACTCTGTCCCCCATTTTCTGTTTTTAAAGATGTAATAGCATCATCTAGCATTACAGATCTTGGTTTAATTACTTATTTCTTAGCAGTTGCTGATATTTTTAATTCCTGAGCCTGATAAATGTGTATTTTCTTCAAATATTTCTAATGGCTTCAGTATTTGTGAAACATGAGTTCAAATATCTGCTTTATTAGGGTTTACTACAATATGTATTAGTAAAACTAAGAAAGTCCTTTCCAATGAAGAGCAATAAAATTTCACTGAATCACATAATAGATATTTAAGAAGATACTGGGAGTTTATTGGTGATTCAAGTTGGAACAGCTTGCATCACCAACTTGCCAAATTATTTTTGTCATGCTGTTATAATATTGGGAAAGAAATCCTTAAACATATAGATCTTAAGTAAATTCACAGAACTGCTATATTCTCCAGACAGTGAATTTTAACCATGGGCCCATGTGTAGATTACCACTGTATACAAAGAATGTCTTTTTACTAGGAACTATTCTAAAAATATCAGAATTTTAGGGGGAAATATGCCATCCACTTTCAGAAATATCCATTTGTATTAATAAACTCTCAATTGTCATTTTGTGAGAATATATATAAGCTTATATAGGATTTTATCTGTAGAAAGTACTTATTCCTTTTATAGATGTACATTTTCTCAGTATATGTTATTTTGGAAATATTATGATTTATCCTTTATAACATTCTCTCAAGTCCCAGTGCAAATAAATGGATTTTTAGATTTTACAGATTGCCTTTTTCTGAATGATGGAAGGGGAAATTTATATCAGCACTCAATTGATTTGGTTATTTAAGTCTTTTAAATATTCATTGAAATTTTTTAGAAAAATAGGAAAGGACTTCAATTAATCCTGACATATGGTCCACCTAGTTATTTCATGGTACTTTTTAGGTGAAGCCTAATATTTTTGGCTATCCTAGTTCAAAAGTGCATTGAAGGAAAATCAATGATCTTATAAAGAGATTAGCCATTACAAAAATTAAAAAATAATCACAGGATGGAATTGTGGGACTCTCTTCTAGGGTTAGGAGGGGTATATTTTTTGTTGATGCTCAGAAATTACAAGCAGATAGTTTTATATATTAGTTTATGTTAGTTTCTTTTTGGTAGTATCTAGGACTTGTGTTAGAAAGTTTATTGGTAGCAATTATTTTCAGATATAAGTTTGAGATTTTTTTGTTTCTGTTTTTAACATACAGTAGGTGACATTTTTAATGGTATGGACAGATATTTCTAGTATAGACTTTGATATGTTCTGCTCCAATTACTTTTCCTATTTTACAGAAATTTTCAATATGTTGACAATGAGACACACTGTCAATTATCTATCTGTAATGTATAGAAAACACCAAAATATAATGGAGAAGATTAAGGTATACCTAGAACACACACAATAATATTATGAATAGAGTATCCTTTGGAACCTTGAAAAACAGATCAACTATACTTATTAAAAATTTAAAATACAATATCCATATGATCCAATAATTTCAGTTCTTGTGTCTCCTGAAACAGAAAAGTTACAATGTTAAAAGGTAAATGCATAACTAGCTTATTGCTATTTATAATAGTCAAGGTAAAGAAACAACCCAAAAGCCAAAAACTAGAGGAGTGAATGAACTTTTACACATCAAACTGACCTTACAAAAGGGAAGAGGGCGGGAGAGTTTTTGTTGTCTGTCACAGAAGACAAACCACTGGTACATTGTTGGTGTGTGTGCTGGGAAGCAATTCATCACACCACCACATATCAACATTGTCAGCATTGACTTCATAATACAGAAAAATTTTTCTCTGGTAAGTCACTGTTACTTATATAAGAAAATGGAAAAGGCTACATCAAGTCCTATTGATTTGCATTTAAAACCATAATTTCATTTATATAGTATTTCCTTATTTAATTTGACATATCATTTACTTTTTTAATTTTATTTATAAAGTAAAGAAATAATGTACACTATTTATAAATATGTAAAATATATGTGCTATTTCACTCACCTATCACCTGTGTGGAATGTATGTACTCCGAGGAAGAAATGATCACTGGTCACCTTTTAATGTAGAAAGGGTAGAATGGGGTCTAATGGGGTTTAAGCTAATCCTGGTGACTGTTAAAGAGATGACAAGTGCTTTCTGGTGCTTTGTTTCCCTAAGTAAAACTTTTTCTTAGTTTTCTCTTTGCAATATAAGGATGTTTTTTTCTGCTATCTCTTATAGTATTGACAAGTGTCCTTGCCAATAGTGGCTGAGAAGTCCGTCACCTCGATATTTGATCTGCAAGGCAATAAGTTAACTTTGAGTTCTGTCTTTCGAAAACTCTCTTCTTTGCTGTAAATATCCTTTAGAAGTTCTGCTAGTTGTAATGCTTCCAGGACTATATCTTTTTCTAAGTTTTTATTTTCACTTTGTGCTAGTAAGACCTCCAGGGAATGAATGAGAATGATAGAAAACATAACAAAATCTATAGAACCTAGCTTACAGATATTCCTACTGGCAGCTAACTCTGAAACATAAGCATCAAAATATCTAATCACAGTTCCAAATGTAATGCAAAAATTAATTAGGAATCTTTGAATTTACACTAGAATAAATTATTTAATAAGTAAAATGACAATTTGACATTTCTTTACCTGAGAAGCATCACAAAAGTTTCCCTGATGAGTAATCAATGAGCCTGTATATCATCAGCTATGAGATAAATTTGAAAATGGCACTTGAAAAAATATTATATCTGATGAATTAAATCATAGTAACATCAGTAAACTGAAATTGAAGGGCAGTTTATGAATCATTTGAACAATTAATTCTTGAAAAGTTTCTGAAAATTAATGAAAGATCAAGGAATTATTCTTGATAAAAATTTTAATGCAATATGCAATTCTGAACGAAATGTTTGTTTCTGTAATTGAAGTGAGTTGAAAAGATTGACTCTACTCTGATGATTAAAGATGTATTAATATTTATTTCCTCATGTTGATTTTATATTGTGGTTCTATAGAGGAATATTATCTCATCAAGAAATACAAATTCAAATTCTGCAAGGTGATAGTTTTAGATTTTGTTTAGTAGTTTATGAATAAAATATCGTTGCTTTATAAACATTTGGGGGGGCATACCTGGTGACACTCAGGGTTTACTCCTGGCTATGTGCTCAGAAATCACTCCTGGCTTGGAAGACCATATGGGACGTCAGGGATCAAACCGTGATCTGTCCTAGGTCAGCCGTGTGCAAGGCCCTAACTCTGCGTCACAGCTCTTGGCCCCTATAAACATTATTATGCTCATAAGTATATTAAAATAATTTAAAATAGGGTGCAATTCTGAAAAAAAAAGCAAAAAATGCATTGCAATATCTTACTTATATTACCAAATTTATGTTGGCCAAAGCAATGGCAGAGTGGATAGGGTGTTTGCCTAGCATGGAACTGACCCGGGTTCTATTCTCAGGATCCGTTCTGATCTCTGGAACCTGCCAGGAGTGATCAGAAATTACTCAGAAGTGATTTTACTCAGAAATCAGATTTCACTTTGCACTCAGAAGTGCAAAGCCCAGAGTAACCCCCGAGTACTTCCACGTGTGCCACAAAAACTTAAAAAAACAGACCAAATTAAAATTTAATAAGAAAATTTCAGGCTTCAATTGGTGAAGTTTACATTGTATGACTCAAACTCAATAATGAACAATTATGTAAACACAGTATTTAATTAAAGTAATTCAATAATAAAAAATTCAGTTCTCATATGAAGAGATCTAAAAATACGTTACTATGGGGCCTACACGGTGGCGCTAGATGTAAGGTGTCTGCCTTGCCAGTGCTGGCCTAGGACGGGCGTTCGTTTGATCCCCCGCGTCCCATATGCTTCCCCAAACCAGGAGCGACTTCTGAGTGCATAGCCAAGAGTAATCCCTGGGCAGTCACCGGGTGTGACCCAAAAACGAAAAACCAAAATAATGATAATAATAATAATAATAATAATAATAATAATAATAATAATAATAATACATTACTGAGAGAAATTTAAAAAATACAATATTAAAAACATTAAAGAACAAGTACTAAAAAGTGAAAAATGCAAATAAAATCGCCTTTTGATTCATCAATGTATTATTAATAGTTTATACATAGTGGCTTATATATTATTTTATGAACTTTATGCATTTTAACTATTAAATTAATTTGGTAATTAAATTAATTGCATAATATAAAAATTCTCCAAGTTTCAAATACTTTGTGGGCAATATAGCAATTTACCTAATTCCTAGTATATTTAGGAGTCTTCATATATTTTCCCTACTCTAGACATAGGAGAAATATTAATGAGAATTGACAGGAAGTTGATGATTAGCAACAGGAGAATGCTTATGTTCATATCTGAGTTTTCATATGATACTTAAAGTATTATATAGGTAACTTAGAATTTCAGGTTTCACGTTCTTTTCTGGTGTAGAGGTTTTTACTGAAATTCCATCTAATATTAAACCTTAATACTCAGGTGAAAATGACAACTTCTCTTTTGTCATTTAAACCTCTGTGTTAAGAATAACTTTAAACAGATTCTCTTATCTGAGTTTCCTCACTGTCCCAATTACTTTTGAGTATATAAAGAACAGTTTTGTAACTAGTTTCTTATTTTAAATCTACTCTTTTGAGCCACCTGGCATAGGTTTTGTTTCACTGATGGGCTCTAATTGATACAAGTTTAAATTTCATCTATAGGGCTGCATCCTAAGAACATAATAAACCAAACATCTGGGTCCAAGATTGCTCATCACAGTTCTTTGCAAGAAAATGCATTTAAATATCCCAAAGTAGATTATTTGTTAGATATATACTTAATTAGCAGTATACAATACATATCCCAATAATTCTATTTTAAAGTGCTTAAATTACTTAATAAAATATATTTTTAAAAATGTGTTATATCCTGAAATAAGCAACTGGAAATTAACTTTCTGGAGTTGCAGGTGGTCATGATTTGTGTGTGTGTTTGTGTGTGTGTATGTGTGTGTGTGTGTTGAGGGTGCATTTTGAAGAGCATATTGAATTGTATATTGTTAAATACTAACAGACTTACATCAAAATTTTTATTAAATTTAAATTTATTTCATTTTGGTGAGGTCTTTCAAGCAGTGCTTGGTAGAGCTAATGGACACTTCTAGCTATTTTAGGTCAATTTGGCCACTGTTGAGTAATAGGAACCATGGATGCAATACTGACTAGAATTCCAAATATCCACTAATTACTCTATATTACTCAAGAAATCCCAAGAGCTAGATTTTTGTTTGTTATTTTTTGATGTGGACATGGGTGAGTAGTTGAGTGTTGTTGGTGTTTATTTTTGTGTTTGCTTTTCTTCATTAAAAAATAAAAGATTTTACTTAAAATCACCTCCAAGAGTAGAATTGAGTTTTCCCTAACATTTCTTAGTACAGTCAGAGGTGAAGTGACTTACATTTAAAATAAAATGTGGTATAGATAAGATTAGTTCAACTATAAGCAATAGAAGCTGTTGTCTGGGTGTTCAGTGGTAATGAGTAAGCAATTATATTAAATTAAGTGTCTTTAAGCAGAAACACATAGAAAATAGGGTTTCAATCGATTGGCTGTTGCTTTGTCAACAGGCACTTAGAAGCACCTAACTATGATTTCTCCAGGAGCAAAAGAAAGGTGTTTGTTAATTCACACTTTAGAGAATAGAACTGGGTACTTTAGAGAATAGAACTAAAACAAAAGACAACAATGGCATTTTTGAATTTTTTTTAGACTTTTTCCTTTTTCAAAAAATAATTTATTGTGATCAAGATGAATTAAAAGTCTTTTACAGTAATATTTAAAGTACATAGTGACATTGAATCAGGGGTATTTCCACCACCAGTGTTGTCCTCCCTATAACCCTGTTCCCAACATCCCCCTAGACTGTACCACTGGTCCCCTCTGTGTATAGCTTGTTGAAGATGGGGTATTGATTTTGTTGTCTTTAACTTTAGGTTTGGTGTTTAAGTCTGATTAGGATTCTTTTAGATATTTTTTGAATAATTTATTTCTTAATTATTTGGTAATTTGCCCATAATATTTTCTTCAAATGTTGCTATTTACTACAATAAATTTGAAAACACACCCTTCAGAGTCCTAATATTTAAAGTGTCCTCAAGTAATCACCTAAGTGTGGTTGGTCCAAGTGATAGAAATCAAAATAGAGACCTTCTGTGCCCTAGTTCATCCTCTGTCATTTGTGGTGCTGTGCAGGAACATAGTTTCTGTTGTACAGAATTGCAAATTTGCACAGTTTTTGTTGATCTATTAAAAATAAAAGATGAGCATGATAATAATGATACTCAAGTTATTAATGTTGTTATTACTTTAATAGTAGAGAAAATAAGAATAGTAAATTGATTAGGTTTAACAATTAACTTTCAGGTAATAAGTAGCTATAGTTAAGTAGCAGAAAATGCCACCTAATACCATATCATAGCTTTAAGAATAATCAATGAATTCTTAAGAATGAATTGCAAAATACTCATCTCTTATGAAATAATTAGGTCTAGCAACATAATGAAAATAAGAATGATTTTAATTATTTTCATCAAAAAATGAAGCTCCTGTTAACTCTTCGGGCAGTAGATCAAGGAGATAAAAGGATTCTTAGAGATTATAGAAAACCAGAATAACTAAATTGGGGGTGGAAAGAATTGTACTCAGTGGAACTCAGGAGTCAAGGAAAAATAATTAACACTGACAACAGAAAAGAAAATATCTGATTTGAACAGGAAGCTTTTTTTTTTTGTTTTTTTAGATCACAACTGCATGTGGATTACTTTTCATGTGTGCTTAGAGCTCACTCATAGTGATACTCAAGGAACCGTATATGGTGCCAGGTACAGGAACCAGGGAAAACCACATGCATGCCAAACCATTTTACAACTACACTAGCTATCTCTGTAGTCAAATAATTATAAAGGACTTTTGTATTTTAAATATGAGAAATTTAGAAACTGACAAAATAAGTACCCACATTAATAATTGGAATTATTTGAAAATAAATTATTCTTTCTATTATTAATTCTTAGAACTTCATGTTTAAAACTGTGCCTTAGAACTTAAATGATTAAAATTCTATTGACATGTATATGTAATTATATATATTTGTGTATGTCTATAATTTTGTTTGTTTTTTGAGCCACACACGGCGGTGCTCAGGGATTACTTCTGGTTATCTGCTCAGAAATAGCCCCTGGCAGGCACGGGGGACCATATGGGACACCAGGATTTGAACCAATGATCTTCTGCATGAAAGGCAAACGCCTTACCTCCATGCTATCTCTCCGGCCCCAATTTTTTTTGACATGATTATAAAGTCTTTTATATAAGTAAATACACATATTTAAGTATACACATAGACACAAATATCACCTTAAGGATTTGACCTGTAGCTCATTTTGATGTACAAAATTAACTGACTCGGGGGTTGAACAAATTGCAGACTCGGAACTATGAGATTTGCATTTGCAGAACTTCAGTTATGGCAACATTTTTGTGCAACCATGGAGGCCCCAAAATCCAGTAGGGGTTTTCCTGGTGGACTCAAAGCATCAGTGAGTGCCCAGATGGTCCTGAAAGAATGTATCCTAAAGGAGTTATATCCCCACTAAATACTAAATTTGTGAGGCATTTAGCTTAGCTGTTCAACTCTGGCTGGTAATACCCACTAGCTCCAGTAAACTATGGTGAATATGTCACACCCAACACACACAGCTCAAAATTCAATGACTTGACCAATGTGTCTTAACAGCAGTGCATGATTCTTAAATTACAATATTTCTCAAGGGAAGCCAAGCAGAGAAAGCATAGAATTCCCTGAAGCATAATGAATAAGACTCTAAAAATATTAGAAAATATAATAGTTAAACCAGAATTAAATAGTGAGGCCAAAAAAGATTCATGTTAGATGGCTTTTCAGCTAAAGGAAATATCATCATAAGGATATGATGGGAACCAATTATGAGCCACTTTATCCCAGATTAAAATGTGTTTACTGTTAAATTAAAAGATGTTTACCTGTCCACTGAGCTATGAATTCAGCCTGAGAAATAACTGGTTTCATATTGTTTTAGCTGCACCAAGTTCTGTGAACACAGTTCTGTGAGAATTGCAACAAATAAATGCTCCATGAATCCTCATGATAAAGACACACATTTTCTCCCCCCCCCTTTTAAAGATGTGTATGATGACAGCTTCAAAGCAAAATAGGTTTGAATTAGAATGTATCAACTTAGATACAAAAAGCATTATCTTTGAGAAAATCCAGAGAGGTGACATGCATCTGACATTGTTGTTCAAAATTCTCTATTTTCTTATGTTTGAATCTAATTTCCAAATGTATTATTTTCAGCGTTAGCAGCCACATAAATAAGATAAAGAGACACAAGGACTTGAAAGCTTACTGATCTTTGGCCTTAAAATAACATCTTTGAGAAACTGCTTTGGAAAGACTTTGGCATTTCAAGTTAAGGTCTTATTTGGCAGTTCTGTTCTCGTCTCTACATTGTTCCAGGAAAGTGTGGAATTTAAGGAAATGGAATTTTTATACCCTTTTTTATCCCCTTGGCTACTGATGCACTGATATTTTGGCACTCCTAGTAAGATCTCAGAGCTTTCTGCAGTACATTTTATTTTTAGACAACTCCAGTAGCTTTATCTGCTCCTGTCATCTTTCACACAGGTGACAGACACACACACACACACACACACACACACACACACACACACACACAGGGTGACAGTAGAGAAAATCCCTCTTTTTCAGAAAATAATTCTAAGGAGTTGGGGACTTTTCTTTCAAATAACAGGAAAACTAAGATTGAAAATTTGTCCAAAGTTTCAGTAAGACACATCCTCTGACAAGTAAACTTTACCAGCAATGTATTTAAATATAGCATACAATGTTCTAATTATATATATGAATAGTCCACCAAATACATTGCCTGGTGATAATTAATCTGCACACAATTTTATTTTGTTAAATATTCAATTGCTTGCTAAAATTTTACAGATTCTCTTCGTAAAATTTTATTGTTGGAGTGTGTGAATATTTTTAGGTTAAGAAAATGTCAAGAAAATATTAAGTAAAGAACTGGAGAGCTGGTATAGCAAAGAAAACAATTTTATAATTGCAGTGGAGTGAGATTTTTCTCCTTGGAACTCAGATAGTCCCCTGAGTCCAGTAAAGAGGTTATAAGTGAGGAAAGAGTCAGGAGTAGAACCTGAACAGTGTGACCAAAAGACAAAAACAAAACGAAACAAAAAAACAATGAACCATGTATGATTTAAATCCATCATTTAAATCTGTAATTTCATCTGAAAAATTATGTTTATATGATCATATCATAGACATCAAACCCTGAATGAATTTCAAAATTGTACTGCAGCATCCTATTTCCCTAATGAAGAGAAAATAGTAAAGGAGGAAATTAAATACTTAGCAACTCACTAAATGGCAACTATATCTCATAGCATCTATTTTTCACAAACAGAAATCTCACTAATATAATTTGCTAAATCAAGTCTAAAAATTTAGGGACTGGGGCTGAAGTGATAACACAGTGGTAGAACGTTTGCCTTGCAGGCAGTCAACCCAGTACCAACCTGGGTTATATCCCCAGCATTCCATATGGTCCCCAAGCCAGCCAGGAGCGATTCCTGAGTGCAGAGCCAGAAGTAAAACCAAAACAAACAAACTAACAAACAAAAAGAAGTTAAATACAGTTAATAAACTATTTTTTAATATATAGAATTTAAAAGCTAAAATGCTAGGGGCTGCTGAGGTAGATCAGGGTCTTAAGTGACTGCATTGCATGTGGTTGTTTTCAGTTGTTCTGGGGACCAAGATGAATCCCCAGCTCAACCAGGAATGACCCATTGGACATAAGAGCTTGAGAAAGCCCCGAGGCACCACTGAGTGACTCAAACTCCAACTTCTAAAGTGTAGTTAATGTATAATATGCAAAGGGAGGGTTGAAAAAGACCATGCATGTTTCCCATCCAAACTGTGAATTCGTGCCTTTAACATTAATCCTGAATACTGAATCTTTTCATTCACAAAATTCTTAATTCTTTACCTAATACATATCTGGTAAGTAGAGGAGGTCAATGACCAGCATAAACTATTTTATGTAAATTATCCATAATTTTTTAGTTATAAAACACTTGGAATAAATTAAACCATAAGCATTCTTATTCATACAGTTTTCTTAAAATCCTTTTACCCTTTGATAGCATGGCTTTTATGAGGTTAGTCAAACCTGAACTACCAAATGCATTTTATTTAATGTACATTTCAATATCACGCTGAAGTTTAGGAGAGTCTTTTAACAAATGAGATAAGAACATCAATGTAAGCAAGTATGCTGTATTTAAAACCACTTTTAAAATAATATGGTTTGAAAGCAATTTTGTTTTTATAAAGTCTGAACTCAAGAATATTAGTGACAGATGACTGTAAGCACATTTCTTTATGCTGATTTTAAGATTTTATTGTCATTAAGAAACATCTTGCCTTTTTCCACTCTGCAGAAGCCCATGATCTCTCTTCAGCACAAATCTCTCTTTTTACCCTCATCTTTCTATAAATAAATTTCTTTCAAAAAAACTATTTTGCTTCAATAAATAAATAGCAACACACATGAACTGTTTGGCAGAATATATACTAATATAAGAAAACAAACACAATGTAGTGATATTCTAATAAAATACTTTGATGGAAAAAGGTATCTCTTTGAAATGACAATGTACGTAAATCATTTTAAAGTATATTTGGGAGTTCAGAGCATGGTAGGGATATCATAAAGATAAGCAATATAAATTGAAAACATAGCTTAGCAGATAGAGTGCCTTCTATAAGGCTGATCTATGTTCAATTTCTGACACACATATGGTCTTGGCATTCTTCCCTGGTAATTTAATAGTACAGAGAAAGAAGTAAGCCCTGAATAGAGTTCGATAAACAACCAAAGCAACCCAAAAAAAAAAAACAAACAACAACAACAAAAAAAAACAACCAAAAGAAAAAAGTGAAAGCAATTATAAAAATAATGCTAAGGATTATAGACAATTATGATTAAATAAAAATGAATGAAATTCAATCAATATCATTAAAGCATAGACATTAATGGAACAAATTAGAATTCCCAGAATATGCTAATTATAGTGCTTTTTAATTTATGGAAAATATATACACTAGATACAGGATATTATTTTAGATATTGATATGACACTCAAGCTTAAACTATATTAAATTCAAACTTGATAGTTATGTAAAACAATGAAACTCAAGCATAAACTATATACAAATTCAAAGCATAAACTTGAAAATATTACTTTGAACAGTATAATGTATACTTGTAACTAGGGGAGTGAGCTATTTGGCATTATTTTTACAATGACTATTTTAATTGCTTATAATATTAAATGTAAAATAAATAAAGGACATTGAATAATAATTAAAATCAAACAGAAGACTATTAACAAAATTAAAACTAGGTATAACTAATTAACAGGATTATTTAAAATTTGCAAAATATGTTTGAGGTAACTTTTAAAAGATGTATAGAAAAATACATAGCAATAGGTAACTAAAATATAATTTTAAACTGACCAGAAATTCTGAATAGACATTTTTCTCCGAAAACAACATAAAGATGACAATGTGTACATCAAAGATGCTGAGCATTGCAGGTTACTGGAGAAATGCAAATCAAATAAACAATGAATTTTTTTCTTGTCTTCTGGATCACTGATCATCAAAACAAAACATTTGATAAATATTGGAGAAAAGTGAAAAGTTATGAACTGTTGCAGTTATATAAATGGGCAAATCCATGGTGGAAAACATGATGGTGATTCCTAAAGAAAAAGAAATGAAAACTAAACTATAATCTCTCATCTTACTACTGTTTACATTTCCAAAGATAATGAGAAGAAACTAATGAGATATACTCACTCTTATAGTTATTGCATTATTTACAATAGTCAAAATACAGAAATAACTTAATCTGTCAATAAATAAATAAATGTGGCATAAATGTTTCTATAGCAGATAAAAGAAAATCTTGCTGTTTGTTGAACATATATAGACATAGAACACTGTGCAAAGAGAAATAACACAAATAGAAAAAGACTAGCAATGTGTGACAAATCTTTTATGTGGAATCTAGAAAGAGTGACCTCAACAGAATATCAAGGTTGGACAGTAGAAAAAAAGAGAATAAGTTGCTTAGGAAATAAATTTTTTCCTTTATAAGATAAATGAGTTGTGTGTTTAAAAATGCATTATATTGATTATAGTTAAAGTTGATTTTACTATTGACTGAAAATTTCTAAGCTAGTAGGTCGTTTCTATCACCAAAAAGAAACCACAATAGGTGAGAGGGAGGGAAAAAAGCATAAACAGAATTTTCTGTATTTTAAAGGAAAATTCTCACATCATAATATAATTCTGTATAAAATGTTAACTATATATCAAAAAAATACAAAAAAATCTATGACTATCAGAGATACTGCTGCACAGGTCTCTGGATGAAGTGTTAAAAGAATTTGGGTTGGTTTCACAGTCCATTATGCTACAAACATCTACTACTCTTCTGCAAAATAAAGAACCTAATAATTAAATCAAAGTTTTACTAATGAATTCCAAACTTCCTACTTGTTGACCAAAGTGATTCACTTAAAAATATCTTCTTCATGGGAGCCGGGAGGTGGCGCAGGAGGTAAGGTGCCTGCTGCCTTGCCTGCGCTAGCCAGGACGGACCACGGTTCAATCCCCCGGTTCCCATATGGCCCCCCGTGCCTGCCAGGAGCGACTTCTGAGCACATAGCCAGGAGAATCCCCTGAGCGTCACTGGGTGTGGCCCAAAAACCAAAAAAAAAAAAAAATCTTCTTCAGAAAGTTTAATTTTAACTGAATTTTCATCTGGATGCATCTGGATTCATGTAGCCTAGAGTCTTAGAATCAGGATGCAAAGTGAGTAGACCATTTCAGAGAGCTACTTTGAGGAACATATACTCATACTTGAATGATTTTCAAACAAACAATTCCAAAAGCAAATAATCCTCAAATTTAGTGAAAAATTAAAATGCCATTGGAAGTGCAGTATCTTAGTTACAGCCCATATACTTTATAATGAATGATTTCATTATATTGCATATATTATAAAGGCAATTCAATCATATAACAACTTTGTTATCAATATGACTACTTTTATGACAACTACTCCTATTCCTATTATGATTACTACTATTATAAAATTAGTACTGCAATTATTTTACATCTTCTCCTCTATCAATCCCCTAATCCAATGATGTTAATGTAATTTATGATCATACCTGGACTAATACTTTTATTAACATAGCAGTCCTAAAGAGTTGGACTACATACCTTTGGGATATCCAAGATTATTTTAAGGATTGTTGTTAAACTTTTTTCCAAAGATTTAATAACCTTTTATTTTTCTTTGTAAGAGCGTTTTATTTAGCACACAGTACAAAAACTTTAGTGGATAAAACCTGGGTGATGTCACATACAAAGTCAGTGATAACTATATTATATATAACTATATCACCTTTAGAGATAGGAAATGCTGTAAATAAGTAAAAATGATATTATTTTTGTCAAAAACCATCTTTTTGAGTTTGTGCCTGGTAAAATGAAAGGTTCTGTTACCCCATCCCCCATCTTCTACATAACTTTGCCTTAGGGTAAGACCTGCCAACTTCTGGGAGGGGTCTTTGGGAGATCTGAAGAAGATCACTTGAGGGGCAGGGAGGGGCTTTTGGAGAAGAGATGGAGGTAGATTTAGCAAGAGAGAAGTAGGAAGAAGCAGGGCAAGCTGAAGAAAGCATGCATAAATAGGTTTAAGATTACAGGCCACACATGTGGTGGCTAGGGCTTTAAATAAAACTGTTGTCTCCTGAAGACTGACTGTTGGGTTTTTTCTCCCCATGCTAACCTGAACTTGCAGACCTGCCAGCTGGAGGGGCCTGGCAGCACTTGGCCGAGGCTGGAGGAGAACGACCGCTCACCCTCCATCACCACCATTCCATCACCATCTCATCACCATCTAGCCCCATCCAAGGGCTTTTATTCAACACACATCTCTTAGTTAAAATATATGGTTTTATAATCCATGAAGAAGGCATTTCTTTTGTTTGTTTTTTGTTTTGTTTTTTTAGGCCACACCCAGTGAAGCTAGGCTCTCAGAAATCGCCCCTGGCTTGGGGGACTATATGGGACATGGTGGATTGAACCACAGTCCTTCCTAGGCTAATGCACGCAAGGCATTGCCTTATGGTTTGCACCACGTCTGGCTTGGAAGAAAGCATTTTTATGATGTTTGAGTTGCAAGCTGAATAGCTAATTGTTCCTCCATTGAGTAGCAATTTCTTTTCAAGACTAGCTAACTATCCTGCCACGCTACCATACTGCCATTATCTTTTTGAGATTCCTATTTGGTAGATATTTTTTTTAAAAAATGAACACGAACAAGATTATTAGTTCAAAGAAAACAGCTAAAATATTTGACCACACTAATGAAATTTGAGCTTTTGAGGGGATAAATAAAATAAATAAAATATTTGCTAAGAGTATACCTATTAGAATGCTCGATATAGTTCTAGGTATTTGAAGTCATATTGAGAATGATAGTGATTACACATTTTACCAATTAAAAAATTCTAACAATATGTGCTATTTTTAGAGGATTTGAATAAATCAAAGAGCCAGTACTTGCTCAGTCACAATGATACTGCATTGCAAAATTATATGCTTGTAAAATTATTACACAAATGTGAGATATTTTAAGGAAGTTCTTCAGAATAATCTATAGCTTTTTATGTGTCAAATAATGTGAACATTATATGCATATAATTTTATATTATAGAACAAAACTAAATTTGGAGAAGCTACTACTTACGCTGTTTTGAGCTGAATCAATGAATAACCATGTTGAGTGATAGTGTTAAGTAATAACTGTTTAAAAACACTTGATTAGTTTATTAAACTAGCATCCAAATATTTAACCTAATTAAATAAGCCTTTTCCAGCAGTTAGTTGACCAAAGAAAATTTTTTCTTGAACCAAGAGGTAAGGACAGAATAATCATAATAGACAAATGAGGTCAACATAATCTAAATCTACTTTGACTCTAAAGATTGAACAATTCTCTCTTTTAGAATCTAAAACTTACTTTTCTGCTCAATTTCATCAAACTTATGGCAAAAAAATACATACCTGAAGACCAAGTAAGAAACATTTTATTAATTCCAAATTTATTACAAATGTATTCACTAAAAAATCCTGTGTCACACTTCCTTCTATATTTTCTCAAAAATTGACTCTTGTTGGTACTGAAGAGAGTACAGATGTGACTTGCATGCAACTGATTCTTATTCAATTTGCAGCACCACACATAGAACCAGATATAGGTGGGTGCAAAATTGGAAGCCCTAGAACACCACACTGCTGGGGAAATGCTAACCATTACTCTTTACTTCAGGGCCCAAGCAGCACATGTAATGTTAATTCATGTCTTTTTTCAAAGAATCAGTACTTTTCTTTCTACTGCTAGTGATGAGAGCCTTATATAGTCAACTAAACTAACTCTTGTGGGTCCCAAGTGTCACCATGACCATTTCAGTTGACCTTTGAGAATAAAGATGGGACAAAAAAATCAGAACCTTGTCATGTAAGACATGGTTTTATTACATACCTGACTTTTAATCTTAAATTAATGCTACTAGAGCATTATATCTGTTAAAATCAATAATACCATAAGTAATTTATTTTTTGGTTTGGGGGCCACACCCGGTTGTGCTCAGGGGTTACTCCTGGCTGTCTGCTCAGAAATAGCTCCTGGCAGGCACAGGGGACCATATGGGACACCGGGATTCGAACGAACCACCTTTGGTCCTGATCGGCTGCTTGCAAGCAAACGCCACTGTGCTATCTCTCCGGTTCCATAAGTAATTTTGATTTATAAACCAAGAGACATATTCCTTTGGGTTCATAATTTTTTTAATCAAAAAGAGCTATAGCACAGCTGATAGAGAGCTTACTTTGTACATTGCCAACCCAGATTTGATCCCACACACTCCATCTGGGCCCCTAAGCTTGCCAGATGTGATTCTTGATCACAGAGTCGGGAGGTAAACCTTGAGCAACACCAGGTATGGCCCAAAATACCAAAACAAGTTATATCCTAACTTTTCTTAAAGGTTCTTCTTCTGCATATGTGAGCACATTAGGATCCAAAATTATTTTGAATATGAAGTGACTGCATGGACTAAAGAGTTCAATGGGCTGTTACTCATACATAGTATACAAGACATTTGAATACATATTCTGACTCCACATGATTCCCACAGCACTGTAGGAGTGATATCAGTGATTCCATCAGGAATTAGCCCATAAAGAATGCCAAATTAGGCCTTGTCTAATGGAAAAAAATAACATTAAAACACCTGGTACATACTAAGATCCTTCCAATTAGACTCATGTTTGTGATTTTTTGTTAGCTTGTTTTGAGGTAGCAAGGGTCAAAATGTATGGACTCTCATGGTTTTCTCACTCAGGAATCAATTCTGCAGTGTTTGAGGACCAAAACAATTTTGAGGTTGAAACAAGTTTAGTCATCTGCAAGACAAGTGACTTTACCCAGTGCTCTCTCTTCAACCACAAGCTTTTCTCTCTGCATTGTAATCACCAAAAGAAATGCCAATTGTTCACAGTGAGAACAAACAGGAACAACACAGCATAAGGATAATATATGACAGAAATTAAATTGGATGACTCTTGAAATACACAATGAAATGAAATGGCATGGTATACTCATCAATAGATTGTAAATATCTAAATTGTGCAGATGATAATTATAATTTTTCAAAATCTGGGAAAGAAAAGATAAAACAGGCAGTGCTTAAAAATGCTAGTCAATATCATGTCTTTCTCTTCATGTCTCAATACTTATTGAAACTTTATTCACAGTTGTTTATTCTACAATTATATCTTCAACTGTCTGCTATGGAAATGCATTTCTTATTTACTTCACAAGACTACTTTTATAATGGAACAATTAGCAACCCACAAATTGTTAATTCCTTGTTAGTATGAAACCATCTGGTGTCAAATTCTATACACCAGGGTGGGATTTGAAACAGACGTGCTCCCCACAATGTGTTTAGTGTTAATCACCAGTGAAACCTGATAAAAATAATCTGTTTTTAAGAAACACAGCTATTGTTTTAGATAGATGACTTTCCTTTCTTCTTTCCTTCTTTCCATCCTTCCTTCCTTCCCTCATTTCCTCTTTCCTTCCTTCTCTCCTGCTTTCCTTCTTTCCTTCCTTTCTTCCTCTTTCTCTTTCTTTATCTCTTTCTCTTACTTTGTCTTTTTCTTTCCTTTTTTCTTGTTTATTTAACTTGAACTTCTATAGTAATTTTATTAAATCATGTCAAGACAATAATAGCACTCATTAACCCATTATCAGCATCATTCCAAACAGTGGTCCTCAAACTACGGCCCACGGGCCACATATTGTATTTGTTCCCATTTTGTTTCTTCACATCAAAATAAGATGCATGCAGTGTGCATAGGAATTTGTCCATAATTTTTGTTTTTACTATAGACTGGCCCTCCAATGGTCTGAGGGACAGTGAACTGTTTAAAAAGTTTGAGGACCCCTGGATAGAATAAGAGGAGTCATATATTGTGACCTCTTTAGGTGGATATATTTTTAGGATCTTATTTTGTTTTTTCTTTGGGGAACATATCCAGTGATGCTCAGACCTTACTCCTGACTTTATGCTTAGAATTCATTCTTATCTAATGGATTAGAATTTCAGGATTCATTCCTGTCAAATAGTTTGTATGTGGTAACATAAACCATTTGCACACCAAGCTCCTTAATTTCTGTACTGTCTTTCATGTCCTCATGAAATTTTTTTAATTATTTGGTTGAATAGATAGATGTAGGAAAGAATTTACTTTCAGAGATTTGTTGGGCCTTATAAAAGGCATTTCCTAGGACAAAAATTGCATCAGTAGATTTCAGAGAAAATGTCCTTATCTCTGTACTATCTTTTTAAGCCTTTGTAAATGTCACTTTAATAAAAAACTTTCTGAGATATAAAGATATATCTTATATCATTACACGTTCAATTTGACTGACTAAAATGGCAAGAAAAATTAAAATTCAGAAGTGAATCATTGTGTTGTATGCATACAAGTTATCGATAGAGAAGCTGGAGAGATAGTACAGTAAGGAAGAGTCTTGCTTAGCAAATGGTGACCGAGATTCTTTTCCTAGCACCATATATGATCTTTCGAGTTATTGTATGTTATTATTATATGTTCATCAATAGTTACTGTTAAACCAAGACTAAATCCTTAATACTGCAGGTATGGACCAAAAAGAAAGAAAATAAAGTTTTGGATAAATTTTAGAGAATTTATAAGTAAGACATATGACATGTATCAAATTCCCCACCTTATATTACTGTCTAATATTTATTATTCCTTGTTGCCTTGTTGACCTAGTTATATAATCCTTAATGATTGTTGAATATCCATCAGTCCAGATTTCCAGTATTCCTCATAAAAATAGTGGGAAAGTTAGATAATTTGGGGAATCATGACTATGAATAGAAACAGAACTGCTTTTTCTGATTACAGATGCAGTCAATTTGACAAGCTTTAAAAAGTTACTGGCTTAAAATCATTCTGTAAAAAAAAATTCCTATCTTCCCACATTAGACAGTAACTTAAAATAAGAACAATTATTTACCAGAAATGTCATAAGTATTTTAATAGTATCAACACCATTACAAATTGTATGGTAGTATAATAAAATATAAGAAACATATTGAAAATGTGCCAAGGCTATGAATTTTATTGGCAAAAATTTGGGCTGAAAACTCTGGGGCTCCCTTGGGATTGGGACAGGCTGAATCTTAACTCTTTCAAAGCTAAAGCAACTAAAAACAAACCCTATAATAAGCACCATAGCAAAGACCCAACTTTATCTTTTGATGACTAATTTCTGAGGAGACACCAAGTCTAGGAAACTCCCACGTACATGGTTTTCAAACTAAAATCTCTGAAGTCTTTCTTTTCCACCTAAGGTAAGGCACCCTTTCCCATCTTTTCCCTGTGCATCTGAAAACCCCAACAACCACACCTGCATCCATAGTCATCGTCAAGTAAATGCCCAGCTTCCCACTCCACAACTAATCTTAGGTGTGATGGCAAGGCAATCTAATGAAACTCTCACCGGTATACTAATTCTGGGGATGAAAATTCTATTAACCAAGAATTCTCCCAATTCTGGAGCTCCTAGAGTCAGTGTCAGCCACATGTTCAGGTTCCATAAAGTTGACTGCTTAGTAGAAGCAAAACATTTAGATTAGAATGTAGCCAAGAAGCCAACTAAGCTCAGTAAGCAAAATCAATATCACAGACAGTTCAAATATCAACAAACAGCTCAGTAAATCCTCAGATAATGACTTTAATAGCCCACTGAAATAGAGCAATTTTCACAAATATTCTTGTAAAAAAACTATATTTTTTTATAATTCCACTTAGCACTTAATTGTAACAAGCAATAAAAAGTAAATTATTTTGTGCATACTAAATGGGGTAAACTTGGGAGAAAGCAGGAAACTGGGGACAATGTTGAAAGGAAGATTACATTAGTGGTGAGATAGCTATTAAAACATTGATTTCCCAGAAAAACTAAATATTGCATTTAAATAGAATTCTTAAAACATGCTTTTATTGAGAATTGACATGCCGTTTTATGTAGAGATCAACTCAGATGACACACCCAGCAACAAGGCACTATATCCATTCTCACTGCATCTTCTTCAACATTGGCTTTTTCCAATCTTTTTTATTTATGTCATTCTCACTAGTGAGTAATGATGGCTTATTGTTTTTTGATTTGCATTTCTCTGACATGCTTGACAATAAACACTTTTCCATATTTAGGAAAAAGATAAAATGAAATGAAAAGCCTCTCTATTCCACTTTATATTGTGAGTAATATTGTGATGGAATAGAATGTGGCTCAGAATGTGATGCAATTGACTCTAGCTTGTGGTTTGGTGAAGTTAGCATTGGAGGTAGGCAGGGTAAAGATGCAGAAACTAAGCAAGATACTTTACTTTTATCTATAGTAATAAAGAAAGTAGAAAAGCCTCACTCTAGCGATTAAAATCTCAAAGAATGAGAATAATCAGTGCTGGCGGGGATGTGGAGAGAAAGGAACTCTTATCCACTGCTGGTGGGAATACTGTCTAGTCCAACCTCTATGGAAAGCAATATGGAGATTCCTCCAAAATCTGGAAATTGAACTCCCATTCGACCCAGCTATTCCACTCCTAGGGATATACCCTAAGAACACAAAAGTTCAATACAAAAACCCCTTCCTCACACCTATATTTATTGCAGCACTATTCACGATAGCCAGGTTCTGGAAACAACCAAGATGCCCTTCAACAGACGAATGGCTAAAGAAACAGTGGTACATATACACAATGGAATATTATGCAGCTGTCAGGAGAGATGAAGTTATGAAATTTTCCTATACATGGATGTACATGGAATCTACCATGCTGAGTGAAATAAGTCAGATGGAGAGAGACATAGAATTGTCTCACTCATCTATGGGTTCTGAGAAAAATGTAAGTCATTTTTGCACCAATCCTCAGAGATAATGGGAGGAGGACTGGAACTTCCAGCTCACTTCATGAAGCTCACCATAATGAGTGGTGAGTGCAGCTATAGAAATAACTACACAGAGAACTATCTTAATCATATTCATGAATCAGGGAACTGGAAAGTCTGTATGGAGTACAGGTGGGAGTGGGTTGGGAGGGAGGGAGATTTGGGACATTGGTGGTGGGGAACTTGCACTGATGAAGGGGGTGAAAAAAAAAGTTAAAAAAATAAAATAAAAAAAGGAAAGAAAAAAAATAAGGCCTCCCAATTCTTATTACAGGCTGTGTTCTTCACACTGACTGTATAGAAAGAGGAGGTACAGTAAATGCACCCCATATACACCTCAACCCAGACCCTTGCCTGGTCTGTATTGGGAATTTAGGGGACAAAAAAATGTCTCAAATATAGCTAATTACCGTTAACTAAGGTTAGGTTCATGCAGTGAAAGGGGTAGTGTTGGCAAATGTGCATAAAATTGCTTGAATCTACAACTTCAAAGATCAGTCCTCATTTGTGGAAATCCTTTGGAGAGTCTAAGGAGAGAACAAGGAACACCTCTTGGTTCTCCATTCATAACATTTATTATGAGTGTTCATTTCTCATTTCTCTGTTGACATTACAACAAGCCACCATACATACTAGTTTTTTTGTTTCTTTGTTTGGTTTTTGGCTTGGGGGTCACACTTGGGGGTGGTCAGGAGCCACTGTTGGTTCCACGCTCAGAAATCATTCCTAGCTAGGGGTAGCATATGGGATGCCAGGATTCAAACCACCGTCTGTGCTGGAATGCTTGCCTGCAAGGTAAATGCCCTACCAATCTGCTATCCTCTGGCTTGATACACTGGTTTCTAATTAATTACTTTCAAGTCCTTAAGTTCACATAGTAATCATATGTCTCAATATTTAAGTGGAAATGCTTATAGTGTTGTATTGCTTCTTGGAAGGGAACATTTAATTTCCTTGACTACCTTACCTCTTATCCAACATGTTGGAGCCTAACTTCTTTTCCTCTCTCTAAAATCAACAGTGTTGGATCTGAACATTTTATAAAAAAATTTTTTTTTTTGGTTTTTGGGTCACACCCGGCGGTGCTCAGGGGTTACTCCTGGCTCCATGCTCAGAAATTGCTCCTGGCAGGCACAGGGGACCACATGGGGCACCGGGATTCGAACCGATGACCTTTTGCATGAGAGGCAAACGCCTTACCTCCATGCTATCTCCCGGGCCCGGATCTGAACATTTTACTACAGTAGTGTTACCTTATTACATCTAGATTTTTGATATATAGATAAATGCAAATAAAATATATTTAACACAATACAATTCCTTAACTTATTTAAATATTCAAAGTAATTTTTTAATGAACTGTTTTATGTTCATAGGTTCATAGATCCTGGGAATCAAAATGCAGACATCTTCAAGGGATCATTTTTTCATTTCATAAACCAAAAGATTCTAAACACACACACACACAATCTGCTTAACCTATTTCTTCGAAGATTTATGAAATTTTGAGTCATTTATAATACATTAGAAAAATTAAATAAAACAGTTGCATTTGATGGATATAAGTATCTCCTTTTACACTTCAATTTAGGCTCCCTTTTCCATTGTAAAGAAATATGAGGGGCAAGAACTATGACACAGAGGGTAGTACTCAACTCGTATGGTCAACTGAGCCTACCAGGAGTGATTTTTGAACACAGAGTCAAGAATTACCACTGAGAGCTTCTGGGTGTGGCTCCAAAACAAAACAAAACAAATATAATTATAAAAATGGTCATAAAACAAGTATGTCCATGGCCAGAGTTGGAAATAAAATTTGCACGTGCCCAAGAACCACAATCAGTTCCCTGAGTATTGCCAGGAGTGATCTATGAACAAAGGGCCAGAAATAAAGCATGGAACCACCAACCCTAAAACCTCACCCTTCCATGATGAAAAATAAGTTTGAGTGTATATTTTTACTTCTCTCAACTGTGATATCTACAAAGTATGAATATTAAACATTCCATTTCACAGTGCATCTAATATATAAAAATAAATATCACTAACAAAAGCAGAGATAAAATGTGACTTCCTGAGAGCTTTCTTTTCTTAAATTCCACTAGCTATTCAATCTCCATTTTATTACTGTTTTTGCATGCTTCCTTTATCAAGGATTAGTTTATTTGTTTGAACAAACCTTGGCCCATTCTTCTTCAAGTATATTTATTACAGTTATATATAAAATTCAGCAACTATTTATGTTTTGTCTTTGCAATGGCAATTCTCTAACTTTATCAGAAAATGAAAATGGTAATATTTTGTCTTATTATGAAAAATTTACTATGACAATGCTCTCAATATCTTAGGATAATTTATTATTAAAATAAATGTTTGAACTTTCTTTTTCTAGCAATATTCTTGTTACTAAGAATACCTAATTACTAAAATTTCTCATTATTCAAATAAATCTGATCATCACTAAATCAGGGCCAAAAGAGATGTCAAAAAGAGCAAAAGAAAGCACTAGTTTGAGAAAATATTCTTTTACTTTATATTTGATAGTTTTGGTTTACATTAATTTCACTTATATTGGGGAAAGTAAAGTTCTGAAGCACAATGCTAAAATATTTTAATACAATCTAAGAATTATGTAATATTTTATTGCATATAAATTATTTTATAGATAACTATCCTTTAGCATCCTCTCTGTCTTGATATTTATTTCTTTTTATATTTGTGTTGTAATTTGAGGACGGGACAATAAGGCTTAGAACTCTGCTGATAGTCATGTTCTCTGTAGACTGAATCTGTAAAACTTCAGAAAAGTGAGAGCATCTAACCCAGGGCAAAGATTTTATTATATATGTGTGTGTATCTAAGTAACAAAGTAAAGATAGTACAAGTAGTACAGCACTTGTCTTTCACAGGGCTGAATCTGGTTCTATTTCTGACACTCCATGTTACTACTACGATGGATTCTTCAGCACAGTACCAGAACTAATCTCTAAGCACCATCATATATGGCCAAAATAACTATACCCAGATAAAAATTCTATAAACATTATGTCTTATTCAGATAGTCCTATAATTGGAAGGTTGATTTATCTACACAGAAATCATATAAAATGACAAGAATTTTTAAAAACAAAGATAATTTTCAAAACACATTTTCCCAATATCATACTATTACTTTCATTCTAAGTTTTCTCCTTCCCCAAATCCAATAAATTCTAATAACAAATACAGTATGTAAATTATTATATTAAAACCATCTACTCACAAATTCTAACAGAGGAAAAAATAATGGAAAAAAGATTAACTGCAACTCCAATAACAATATTTTTGATAAAAGATCATCTGTAGACATAAATGCATCCAGTCGAAAGTGATTAAATTGAAAAAGAAATAAATTTCACTTCGTTTTTTTTCACATACAGCTAAGAAAATTGGAGAAAGGAAAATGTCACAGTGAATGGAGATGAATAAAGTTTTGGATATTTGCAAAAGAAAGAAAATAAAATGAAAGAACAAAGTCACTCTCAGAAGCTCTAAAAATATATCTTTCAAACTAATATTGATAAAATGATAGGTATAGATAAAATATGAGAGGCCAATTAGTGACATGTACAAAAATCTGCTATTGTACAATTTATTGTACTATTTATTTATTTGTAAACATGATCAAGAGGAGCAAAGAAAACAATTCAAACAAATAAAGAAATAATTTTCAGATATAGTAAATCTGTTTCAAAAATTTTATATACAAAATATATACAAAAATATATATATAAAATGTATAAAATATATACAAAATATAAAAAATTATATTTTGGAGAATTTTCAAACTTAAAAAGGCATTAACACTACACTAACATCATTTTGTGAATCAATGAAGACCTAACTCATAAATTACAGTGCTCCTTGATAAGAAACATAATAACAACCAATCACCATTTTGAGCAACTCTTCCAAAATAAATCCAAGAGCATTAAACTTATTCTGACAATAGACAAAACAAAGATATGTTTGGGATGATAGTTTGGTGATATATTGAAAGAGATCAACATAGTAGAGATATAGGAAAAGTAATCTATTACAAATGTAATCTCTATGGCCACAACTGGCAGGCTTCATAGGCTCACTCTGTTCTTGAAAGAGATGTAAAACAAGCCATGAAAAAGTATGGGTACATTGGTCATGCAGCTGAAAGCTGGCAATATTTGGAGGGAGGGTGGGTCAAGTCCCTTCTCTGCTGAACCTGCTCCTGCTGTACCCATTACCAACAATCATGCTTAAGCATGGCCCTGCTTCAACACTCCTCTGTGGCACTCTGCAGATATACTGATCGCACCAAAGCTCCAGGTATGCTGGTATTTAGGCTGATATCATCAGTGCTCTTTGGGAGTGAGTGCAGGAATTCCTTCAACTTTGTATGTCTGGAAGCCCTGGCAGTTGAAATATGCCCCACAAAAACCACAGTATCTATAAAAGTGCTTGCAATTTCTGAACTCTGCACAAATCCATTTTTGTTCAGTATTGTCATCCCCAGAGGAACATACCAATTTAGATGTCAATATATATCTGAAGCTACCTAATATTCAGAAATTAATTAACATTATTGTCAACTATTAATGAGTGTTTACTACTAACACTCTGCCAAAGACTGTAGTCTCATTGTTACATGCAATAATTTTCTTTTATTTTGGGGGTGAGGGGCACACCCAATTACGCTCAGGGGTTAGTTCTGGCTATGCACTCAGAAACCGCTCCTGTCTTGGGTGACCATATGGGATGCTGGGTATCTAACTGAGGTCTGTCCTGGATCATCCACGTGCAAAGCAAATGCCTACTGCTGCACTATTGCTCAGGTCCCAGATGCAATAATTTTCACAATATTTAATGCTGTTGCACTCTTTCTCTCCCTTCTTTACCTTTTTTCATTCATTTTTTTCTTTTACAAGTTTTCTCCTACTTATCTGGAAACAATTGTATTATCATCAACTATATAAACTATTTGATACATGATTTTTATTTTTATATACTTATATGGGTTTTGGGCCACACCCTGTGATGCTCAAGGTTTCTCCTGGCTATGCACTCAGAAATCTCCCCTTGCTTGGAGTGCCAGGGGATTGAATCATGGTCTGTCCTGGGTTAGTGTGGGCAAGGCAGATGCCTATGTTTGCATCACTACTCTGGCCCATATCTAAATAAAATAAATTTAACTAAAAGTAAATCTATTAAACTTAGAGTGTAGAAAATATAAAAATGATTTAAGCTCCAGATAGCATTACTTAAATTGTGTTCATTGTTAATAAAATATCCATCACATCAACTTTCTAACTTCTCATTAACTGTAATAGTTACAGAAGTCAAAGAGAAAGGATTTATAGGTTTTTAAAGAAAGGTTTAGAGATTGTCTTCTATTTTTACTGTTTTATTTTTTTTTTTTTTTGCCATCTGGCACAATTAGCTGTGTTCATTGATCAATCTTGGTGGTAGTGTTCAAGGGATCATATGTTGTAGTTGAAAACCAAACACTTATTTTGCCATATGCAAAGCAAGTGCCTTACTCACTGTACTATCTCTTCAACTCCATGGCTAATTCATTAATTAATTCTAAGTCAGTTTATTACTTCTGAAAAAAAATAGGAACCTATTATTCTGTAATTTAAGAACTTTTTTTATTCTTAAAAGTCATTTTGAAATTTTAATCAGTTAAAACAAAGATACATTTCAATGATTGCAATACTATTTAGAGAAATGATAAACTTAGAAATAAAATAGATTTAAATTGCAATATTTTTTAGAAAAATAGCATCTTTTTTGAGTCAGACTAAAAGCAAAGCCCAATATATGGCCAAAGAGAAAGAGGGACAGAAAGAGAGGGAGAGAGAGAAAGAGAAAGAGAGAAAATGAAAGGAAGAGAGATACTTTGGGAAGGATTTTTGGAAACTAGAAGTTACAGTGTTTTAGCATGGTTTTATCTTTTCATTCAGAATATCAGTAGCTGATGTTTCTTTATGCCAATTAAATGTTAAAAATGATCAAATTTTAAAAAATGATCAAATTTTATTTATGTATCAATCTTTTTTTTATTTTTGGGCCACAACCGGTGACACTCAGGGGTTACTCCTGGCATTGAGCTCAGAAATCACTCCTGACTTGGGGACCATATGGAATGCCTGGGAATCAAAGCACAGTCTGTCCTCAGTCAGCTGAAGGCAAGGCAAACACCCTACAACTGTGCCATCGCTCTAGCCCTATGTATCAATGTTTTCAGAGAAAATTACCTGATAGATTTATGCTGTAAATAAATATAGGAACATAAATTGAAGATATAAAATATGATATGTCAAGTACATTTATACTGCATATTATAAATTTACTTAAACTCATTCAGAAGAGCACATTAAAGAACAAAAAAGATTGAGTACAAAGTCACATAAAAAATAGAGTGGGGATAATATTCAAGGACAATAGAGATTGATATCAGGAGTATTATTCCATGGTAGGTAGCTTGTCACAGAGCAGAGTTCAGTTAGAGAACGTCTAATATGGAAAGGATATTCATAGAATCCCTTTATTTGCACAAGTATAAATGCAATGTTACAAAATAAAAGACAGGAGAAATAGAGTGAGTGAGTGAGTGAGTGAGTGAGAGAGACACACAGAGACAGAGAGAGAGGGGCAGAGAGAGAGAAGTAAAATGTGTACCCCAGAGGCAGGTAGGAGAGAGTGGGTAGGAGGGAAGAGGGTGTCATGGAGAGTGAGAGGGAAACTGTTGACATTGATGGCAGGAAATACACATTGCTGTATATTGTTGCAAGTTGTATGATGGTAACTAAATCATGAACAACTTTGTGAAAAAAAAAAACTATATTGTGAACAACCTTGTAACACGGTGTTTAAATAAAAAACAAACAATTTTAAAAGTAAAAAATATGATTATAAAGATATAGTTTGTTAAATTTTTTAAATGTAGATATTATAATATTTATATTCACTCCACAAAATTCATGTCCACAAACTTTTATTTTATTTATTTTATTTTATTTTATTTTACTTTTGGTTACTGCTGGCTCTGCACTCAAAAATCACTGCTGGAGGGATAGTGGAACTATATAGGATACCAGGGATTAAATCCAGATCAGCCTTGTACAAAGCAAGCACTTTCCCCTCTTTATTAGCACACCTCTCCTAGTTGTCAGTTTATTAGAGCTAAAATAAAAATATAACATATATTTTATTATTTTTAAAAGTAAATATAGGAGAATTGTTGGTCCTGTGCCATAAATATGTTGCTTTGCATATTTGTGGTTCTGAATTTAACTGTTTTCTTTTCTTTTTTTTTTTTTAAGTTTTCTTCCCAGGACTTATTTCTAGGAGGTGGCATATGAATTGTGTAATTTGTTTCCTTAATATTCATTTCTCTAAATCAACTGGGAGTTCCATTAATACATAAGATCTGGGTCAGACTTTGTCCCTTACAATATCTGTGTAGCTTGCACTCTCCTTTGACCCAAAAGGGACTTGGCAAATTTATTGAATGAATGTTTGAATTTTCTTTTTTTCTTTTTTTTTTTTTCTGATCAAGGGTAAAATTTATTGAGACAGATGACTGGTTTCATTTTTTTTTATTTTAACACCTTGATTACATACATAATTGTGTTTGGGTTTCAGTCATGTAAAGAACACCACCCATCACCAGTGCAACGTTCCCATCACCATTGTCCCAAATCTCCCTCCTCCCACCCACCCCCCGCCTGTACTATAGACAGGCTCTCCATTTCCCTCATATATTCTCATTATTAGGACAGTTCAAAATGAAGCTATTTCTCTAACTAAACTCATCACTATTTGTGGTGAGCTTCATGAGGTGAGCTGGAACTTCCAGCTCTTTTCTCTTTTGTGTCTGAAAATTATTATTATTTCAAGAATGTCTTTCATTTTTCTTAAAACCATAGATGAGTGATACCATTCTGCGTTTTTCTCTCTCTTTCTGACTTATTTCACTCAGCATGAGAGATTCCATGTGCATCCATGTGTAGGAAAATTTCATGACTTCATCTCTCCTGACAGCTGCATAATATTCCATTGTGTATATGTACCACAGTTTCTTTAGCCATTCGCCTGTTGAAGGGCATCTAGATTGTTTTCAGAGTCTTGCTATGGTAAATAGTGCTGCAATGAATATAGGTGTAAGGAAGGGATTTTTGTATTGTATGTTTGTGTTTCTATGGTATATTCCTAGGAGTGGTATAGCTGGATCGTATGGGAGCTCAATTTCCATTTTCTGGAGGAATCTCCATATCGCTTTCCATAAAAGTTGAACTACACAGCATTCCCAACAGCAGTGGATAAGAGTTCCTTTCTCTCCACATCCCCGCCCATACTGTTTGTTCTGGTTCTTTGTGATGTGTGCCAATCTCTGTGGTGTGAGGTGGTATCACATAGATGTTTTGATTTGCATCTCTCTGATGATTAGTGATGTGGAGCATTTTTTCATGTGTCTTTTGGCCATTTGTATTTCTTCCTTGTCAAAGTGTCTGTCCATTTCTTCTCCCCATTTTTTGATGGGGTAAGATGTTTTTTTCTTGTAAAGTTCTGTCAGTGCCTTGTATATTTTGGAAATTAGCCCCTTATCTGATGGGTATTGGGTGAATAGTTTCTCACACTCAGTGGGAGGTTCTTGTATCCTGGGCGCTATTTCCTTTGAGGTGCAGAAGCTTCTCATCTTAATATACTCCCACCTATTAATATCTGCTTTCACCTGCTTGGAGACTGCATTTTCCTCCTTGAATATGCTTGTAGTCTCAATGTCCTGCAGTGTTTTGCCTACGTGTTGTTCTATGTATTTTATGGTTTCAGGTCTGATATCAAGGTCTTTCATCCATTTGGATTTCATCTTCGTACATGATGTTAGCTGGGGGGTCTAAGTTCAACTTTTTGCAAGTGGCTCGCCAGTTGTGCCAACACCACTTGTTGAAGAGGCTTTCTTTGCTCCATTTAGGATTTCTTGCTCCTTTATCAAAAATTAG
>PVKC010002562.1:0-42863 GCA_004027635.1 Crocidura indochinensis
GTGGGTTCCTGGGAGGAGCTTTGGGGCACCCTGGGTTTTCCACACTTCCATGCCAGCTCCTTCCTTCCTGGGAGCCAGCAAGGGTTTTCTCAGACCTCAGTATGTGTCAGAGGCCTTTTGACACTTGTAGAAGCTTAACTGGGGGTGGCAGATAGCTGCTCAGCTGTACTCAGGCTGTCACTGGCATGTCCAAACCCCTCCCAAACATCAGTACCCACATTTACCCTTATTAACTTCAGTACCAGATGGTTCTAATCATAGACCAAAGTGGATCTAACAATCCCAAAACTATTTCAAAGGACATAAAATGGACACATACGTCTTTTGAATATTTTATGTGTATTTTCTTTAACAGCTATAACTCTATAACTTCTTCTACCTGACATCTCTATCCACTTTTATCTTGTCTTTTCTTTGTGAACTGTTTAATAAGGAATGTTGGTGGAAGTGTCCCTCAGTTTAGTGCTTATGAGTGAACTATGTCATGGGGATTGTTGCTCTTGTTCCTATGGCCTCCATATGCACCGACAATGCTATATGTCATTGATATTTGTTTGCAAAGACACATTAAATTGGGGAAATACTATACATACAGATCTTATCTAATAGAGGTAGGAACACACAAATCCTAGTGCAATGGGACCTTACACCCTGAACATTGATACGATGACCTGGCACAGGCCTCAGAAGAATGGGCATCCTCCATTCATCTGGAACCAGGCAAGCTATCTACGAAACATCCGAGGTTTTTTACAGCAACATCTGGAAGCAATCCTCTACCAGGGAAGACACTACCAAGGCTCTGACATCAACCTCCTCAAAAGAGACTTCCGTTAACACTGAGAAGACTTGACAACAACAATGACCTGCTCTACAGGACAAGGTTCTCTCTATTGTCCCTTAAGTGTGAGGTGAAACGAGAGGATGCCTTGAACCATCCTGACTGCAATATGAGATATGCAGATTCCAGGATCTTTAATACGGAAGCATGATACCAACAACAGAGACTATGTGAGGAATGGAGGTGTATTGCCATTACAGACGATGACTTGGATTGGACAAACTAGTTTGCCTGGAGCCCAGAGTTGGTCTTGTGCCAGGAATCCTCAGGGGTAGGGTCTCCTTGTATTTAGGCCAAGTTTTTTTTTTCTTTTTTTTTCCAGGTCCCTCATATTTTGGTGGGCCTATGCAAACAAATGCCACTCTAACATCGTTTTTTACTATATTCCCCTGACTAACCCTTAAGAAAAACAACCCACTGAAACTTTAGAGGTTAACTTAAACTAATATAGTTGTGCATGGATATATAAAAATGTACTTTGCCTTCAATGTTTAAGGAGTTACGTAAGTCTTATGTCTTTAGATTATATTGAGTGCTGCTAAGAAATAGTATGTACTACAATATGGGGATTTGGGGGACAAAGTAATTGTACATGGGCTCTGTTTTGTTTTTCTTAATGTTCACTGACTGAAAGTTCAAGACTGGGATATCATCGATGGGACTACTGAGAATTCTGTTTATGCGTGATTGTCCTTCCACTGTAACTTTACCCTATCTTCTTTCTTTGCAACTCTGTTCTCATAATAAAAAAAGAATAAACTAATCTTTCTCCATAAAAAATGTAATCTTCATGTGACTTATTAAAGTGAATTACATTTTAATGTGCATTGCAATTTGCACATTTTAGAGAGCACTCTATATGCAGCGTTAACTGTGTGACCAACCTGACAACCTGCTCAACTGAAGATATAAAAAAAGAAAAAAATCATCTGCTATCTTTCTCTAAATGGATGTATTTGGTGTTGATAGTCAGATACAGTTTTCACCTTTACCCAGCTTGTTTCTGACCCAGTGGGTTAGTGTTAATCACCACTGTAGGCACCAATAATTTCCCCTATGTGGAATTTGATAACTTAGAGCACCCACTTCAATTCAAGAAGATTCCAGCTGACTATCCAGTTATCGCTACTGACAGCTTCAAGCACATCCATGACTGGCCTTGTATTGTTAGCTTTATCAAGTGCTTTGCACTTTTTGTCTTTTATCTCTTAATTGAGACCTGACTGCAAGAAATGCCTATCTCTTCAACTGGGTTGCATTAAGTACTAACTTTACTGCTTTGGGTACTTGAGGTACATAAAGGGGGGAGCCTTAAGAAGCTGTGTAGAATGGAAAATCTTCACAAATCTCTATTCTATAAATTGTGTAAATGCTGTAGCATTTTTTAAAAGTAAATAAATCTTTATCTTATTCAAAAAAAAAGATGAGGATGGAAAGTAATCAGAGAACTCACAGGCCTTGGGTATACCAATGATGTGTGAGAGTGTTATGTAGCATACATAGCATAGACTCAACAACACTAGAAGCACATGCATACATAAGATCTAAACTGCAACAACCAAACTTTGAAATGTGCCTATTAAGGTGTCCTTTGGGAGGGTCACAAGAGAGAGCATGAAAACACTGACAGAGGGATGTTGGCACTGATGTTGGAAGGGAATATTGTATGACTAAGACTCAAGTGTCAATGGCTTTGTAACTACCAGTTCTTTAATTAATTTTTTAAAAAAAACCCACAGTTATTCAAAACTGAAAATCTAATTTTACAGTATTATCCATGAATTTGTCTATTTTCTTTTGTTGTCTTCCTTTCTGCTTGTTTTTGCTTGTTTTGTTTTAGTGCCACATATGAAGATGCTCAGGACTTGTTTCTGGAGTCAGAAACTTAGGAGTCAATCTTGTTAGGGCTTAGAGGACCATAGATCATCTATTAAACATGCCATATACAAGGTGAACTACATACCAGACTATCGCTCTAGCCCTCAGTGTTGACCATTTTAGCTATGATAAATTTTATCTCATACATTGAAAGTATTGCTCCATAATCTTTTACATATGTAATAATTTGATGAAAAGTAGGAAAAGTGGAGCCCGGGAGATAGCATGGAGGTAAGGCGTTTGCCTTTCATGCAAAAGGCCATCGGTTCGAATCCTGGTGCCCCATATGGTCCCCTGTGCCTGCCAGGAGCAATTTATGAGCATGGAGCCAGGAGTAACCCCTGAGCACTGCCGGGTGTGACCCAAAAACCAAAAAAAAAAAAAAAAAGAACATGGAGGTTAATATTAGAGCTCACTTTCAAATAGCAAAGAGAGCATAATTAGACAATTGTTAATCAACAGTAAATACAAAAACTAATTATTAAAAGCATAAAATTGAAAACAAACATCATAATCATCTTTAGATTTCTAAATAGCAGTTAAAATTGTATCCCTGAAGAAATTATACACATAATATTTTATATTACTTTCTGATTTTAAAATCAAAAATTCTTCTAAGATGTTTAATTTAGTCTCAAATGCAGCAAATTCTTTAAAATTTAATTTAATCTCAAATGCAATAAAAGTAATTTAATTTAAAGAATTTAATTTAATCAAATGAAGCAAAGAATTTAATTTAATCTCAAATACAGCAAATAATTTTCTGCTCAGGGTCAGAGGGATAGTCTTGTAAGCACCTGACCTGGGTTTGATCCCTGGCATCCCAAATGGTTTCCTGAGCACTGCCAGGAGTGATCTTGATTGCAGAGCCAAGAGTAACCCTTGAGCACAACCACTGTGATCCCAAAACAAAAACAACAATGACAACCAAAAAAATCTGCTGTTAGATAAAAATATAAACCTGAACAATATTTTTTCACTATTATTATAGTTGTCAATTTTAAAATGATAGATGTGTTAATAGCTGAAAAAGGAAAGAAGGAAAGAAAGCTCTTTACAATATTTATATTCTAATCCTGGAATGCTATTTTTCCCTATCTGACTCAGAACACAGCAAATGAAAAAAAATAGTCATATTTTCTATATGAAACATTTTTTCTCTCTTTGACTACACCCAGCAAATGTTTCGGGTTTATTCATGACTGCCATCAGGAAGCACCCTGTAAGCACAGGGACCATATGAGATGTTTGAGATTGAACCCAGATCAAATGCATGCAAGCTAGGCAAGTGCCCTACCACTGTGCTATAGCTCTGATACGTCTACATGAAATATTTTTATAGAATAAAAAGCTTATATAGTGGCCCGATTTTATCATCCACAACTGAGAGGAAAGTTTCCTGGCACTACAAAAAAAGCCCTTGGGATGTGAGAATGAGCATGTATGGAGCCAATAGTTCTTCCCATGATGGTATGCTTCAAGGGTGAAGAAACCCTGAATCTCTTAGGCCAAGGGAATTAACTTTCTTCCCCTATACTCACTGTGCCTATGCAAAAAAAAAAAAAAAAAAAAAAAAAAAAAGACGAAAGGTGAGGATCACAAAACCTTGCTACACCAGCACTCCTGTTTCTTTTTCCTTTTCCTCTTTTTTCTTCCACTTTTTTCTTTATTTTTCACTCTTGTAGTTATTATTTGGTGATTTTTTTTTATGTCTGGGTGCATTTTTCTCTTTTTTTGTAGCTGCTTTTTGTTTGCTTGTTTTTGTTTTGTTTTGTTTTGTTTTCCTTTTTTTTTCTTTGTCTTCTTCCAGCAGAACCTCACAACTTGAATCAACTTGTTCTGTCTCATGAATTGAGGGAGAAAACAAAAATAAACGGTACCAAGACCAAACAGCCATATGAACATTGAGTAGAATTAAAAAATGATATGATTAAACATCAAACCTAATATAAATAACAGAATAGATACCCTATCTACAACAAGCTATACACAGAGGGGAACATTTTCACTAGCACTCTGGGGGGCAAAGGGGAGATATATGGGAGATATGAGACACATGCTGGGAAATGGGGTGGAGGGAGGACTACCCTGGTGGTGGGAATGGCCCTGACTCATTGTCACTGTGTACCATAATAATTTTCTTATTCACTCTTTGGTCACAATAAAAATTATTATTATTAAAAAAGAATTATAAGCTTATATAAAGTACAACTCCAATAGGAAGAAAACAAATAAAAAGTTTATATGTAAACATTTTGTTTCCTAATCACCAATAGCACTTCTTTATAGGTCTCTTAGGATTTACTAATTTAACTAATTAAAATAAGTATATATTTACATAAGTATCACTAAATAGATTTCATCTATTAAGTATCCAATACAAAAAAAATCCTGTGATTATTTGTTCTGGATAAAAGGGATCTAAAAAAGTAAAAGTAAGTATATGCTATGACAACACTGTTATTGTGAAAAATAATAAAAGCAAGGATTCTTTTTTCCTCATTAAGTTTTTGGTATAAAAATAATATTCAGTTAATTATTTATATATAATCAGCTAAAAGTATTTGGAAAAATGAAGAATATTACAATGTTAGAATTTAGATAATAGAGAGAATTCTCAAAAATTACATATAGGAATTAAGTATTTTGAATATTAGCAATGCTTGCCTTCATTTTATTTATTTATTTATTTTTTGATTTTATTTATTTATTTTTTTTGGTTTTTGGGCCACACCCGGTGACTCTCAGGGGTTACTCCTGGCTATTGGCTCAGAAGTCGCTCCTGGCAGGCATGGGAGACCATATGGGAAACCGGGGGATCGAACCGTGGTCCGTCCTAAGTTAGTGCAGGCACCTTACCTCCAGCGCCACCGCTTGGCCCCGCCTTCATTTTATAAGCATGAATTACCTATCCATTCCACAGTCAAATGTAATTCACTTGTAATTTATCTATTAACCATAGTATAGAATGGGGTGAACTTTATAAGACACTGCACATAACTCATTGTAAATCCCAAATCAATTTTTGCTCAATGATTGAAATTCAAATACAAAATTATTTCCTGAAGTAATAGTAACTGTGCTATCTACTGTAAAAATGAATTCAAATTATTCTTGTCAATTTGCAGGTTTTCTATTTCAGATGAGTATATACATGCATATCTATCTATCTATCTATCTATCTATCTATTTTTGTAAATCATTCAGATGCATGCCATTCTCCACCAATTCAAAAATGGGTTTCAGGTGCCCAAAATGTAAGGTAGCTAAATTCTACCCTATAGATTTACTGAAAGTTTGCTTGTACTGAAGATAGTTTGGGATCACAACTAAGATCAAACATAATAAATTGTTATTTTCAATTTCTTTATTATTATATAATCATAACTTGCAGTTGAATTATTCTTCTGCCTTCCACAATTCCATTAAGTCAATCAATAGATCATATGTTACTCCAATAATCAAACAATTTAGTTTTTGCGAATCATCTTTAAAAAGTATGTTCTTTATCTCTTTGTGTTCTATTAATTGTTCTGTATTGTTTTCTAACTAGACTACACTAAAGTAGAATAAGTCAAAATTTCCAAGTGTCCTGTAAAACCAATGAACAAAATGCAGAATTTTGTTTTACCATTAAAATGTCTTTCATTGGACTTACTTGAAACCGGTAAAAGGTGCCATCATCCTTGAGAGTGAGGACGTGATCTGAGATTGGAAAGAAGTAACCATGGGCAGCCATTAATGTTCCCAAATGAAGCGCCTCCACTGTTTTATGAAAAAAACAAAAATGCATATAAAACCTTTTTTAAAATGCTAATTAAAACTAGTAAGGGTTTTATTTTTTGCATATGGGGGAGATTTGAGGCCATGTACGGCAGTACCCAGGGACTGGAGAACCATATCAACTATTGGAACTCAAAACTGGATCATGTACATGCAAGGCAAGAGAATTAACTACTGTACTATCCCTTCCTATCCATTTGAGTTCAGTCTTAAATTTGAATTTTGGCATCCTGAAAACCTGGCTTTGTTTTCTTCTTATTTCACTTAGCTCATGTACTTAGTTTTTTGTTTGTTTTTGTTTTTTTGTTTGTTTTAGTAAAATTTACTTACTTCCTGATATAGTGACTGAAAATTGACTAACCTAACTTTATAATATTCAATCCACAAAATCATGGTATTATGGCATAATGAAATTTGATGGATTTTATGAAATTACAGAACCTGGCTTTTCTATCTTATAGTTGGTTTGTATTTTGCTCTGTTAAAATTATTTCAATTCTGCTTTATATTTAAGTAGTATTTTAACTTTATTCTCTATTGCACCATTTCTTGATTTGTATAATGGATATGTTATACTATTAGCAATTTTACAAATGGTATACATCGCTATTAAGTAAGGCTATTGAGATTATTAAGGTAGCTAAAACCATCTATGCTGCTACAATATATAATAAGTTGGTCTATGGTTTTACAATTTTCCAGACTTTTCTAGATTTTACTATTTTATATCAAGCATTCTATATATGAACTATAGAGTTTCTTAACATTGCAAAGTTTATTTTTTTCCAAAAGCATTAATACAGTTGGGACATAATAACATATTTCTTCTATGTGAACAAAAATCTCAATAACAAGTACCAAAATTTCGGTAGTGAATTCATTACTTTATTTGTAGAAAACTAAATAAAATTGATAGTTTTAATCCTAGAAAATAATGGCCTATGAAATCAGTTTATAGTATAACAAATATTTCTAGAAGTTTATAATATAAAATTATTTACAAATAGTATTCAACTTATTTTAAGCTTTATTTTTGTTGCTTAGATAATTAGCTATAATATTTCTATGTAGGGTTCTCCCAACATTTTAAAACTATATGAATTTATCTTTCTATCTGATCAGTCATTAAGAGTTTTGACATGTTTAGTAATAAATAATAAAAATATTTTCTATGGCAATTCTAATCACAGAACCCCCTGCCCTCTTACCTTTATAATTATATTTCTTAATAAACTAGCTGTTAATTTTTACTTATTATGTGGTGCAATAATTTTCTTTTGCTTTCAAGTAATTTGTAAACATTTTATCTGTTAACTTTTTCTTCTTTCAAATATTTATTGCATTTTGGGGGGCGTGGCTCACACCCAGCAGCACTTAGGGGTTACTTTTGGACCTGCACTCAGAAATAATGCCTGACAGGCTTAAGGGATCATAAGGGATGCCAGTTATTGAGCCTGGGTCAGCTACATGCAAGGCAAATTCCCTCTACACTCCTGCCCCCATTATTGCATTATTTTTAAGATAAACCAGGAACTGGAGAGATAGCGTGGAGGTACGGCATTTGCCTTGCATGCAGAAGGATAATGGTTCTAATCCCAGCATCCCATATGGACCCCCGAACTTGCCAGGAGTGATTTCTGAGCATAGAGCCAGGAGTAACCCCTGAGCACTGCCAGATGTGACACCAACCCCCCCCCCCAAGAAGATAAGCCAAGAAAAATTCCAGTCATTCTCTTTACTTTTATCTCTGGAATACACATAATATTAAGTGTTCCAGTCATATTCATACTCCCAACAAAGCTCCTTTGTACTTATTGTTTTTTTTATATAGAAAGGAACAATTTTTCAAATATTTGTTTTAATTTGGGCTCCATAATTTATAATTATATCTATACTAAATGCTTATTCTTATATTGTTCCAATACCAATTTCACTATAATGCTAATTTCCCTCCACCATGTTTAAGGATAATTACTGTAGTTTGGGTCTCATTTGTAACTATTGATGGAACTGTGATTTTGATATTAGCTCAAAATCAAGCTCTTTTTAAGACCTATGTAGTTTTATATCCATATATCCCATGATTAGTGTTATATTTTAGGGAAAAAATTTGTGGGATTAATTAACTTATATTATTTACCTTCTCCATGCTGCTTTAATTTGTTAAGATAATAAGCCCAACTTACAGGATGAGAATCAGAAAGAATCACTTACAAGAGTCAGAGAGATAAAGATATATTTTGTATGCACATGCAGGAGTTTCAAATTTCCTAGTACTGCTTTGTTCCCCAGAAATGACTGACTGTGATTCTTGACAGAGTCTGAAATAGCACCTGAATGGCTGTTGCTCATGGCTTGGTGACTCCCCAAATGAAAAAAATCAAACCATATGTTTGTTGAAACATTGATGTTGAAAGGGAGTGCTTCTTATGTATTGTAAATACCTATAAAGTGAGAGGTTTATTTTATTTTTTGGAGGGGGGCACACCTGGTGATGCTCAGAGGTTACTCCTATCTATGCGCTCAGAAATCAGTCCTGGCTTAGGTGACCATATGGGACATCAGGGATTGAACCCAGGTCCCTCCTGAGTCAGCAGCATGCAAGGGAAGTGCCCTACCACTGCAATATCACTCCAGCCCTAAGTGAGAATTATTATACTTCATTACTTATACATTGAATAATTTTAGCTAAAATACTTTATGAAAATCTCCTTCCATAAATTTATTTTTAAATAAATTTTATGTCGGGCGGTGGCGCTGGAGGTAAGGTGCCTGCCTTGCCTGCGCTAGCCTAGGACGGACCACAGTTTGATCCCCCGGTTTCCCATATGGTCCCCCATGCCAGGAGCAACTTCTGAGCCCATAGCCAGGAGTAACCCCTGCGTGTCACTGGGTGTGGCCCAAAAACCAAAAAAAAAAATGAAAGAAAGAAATTTTATGAGTACATCTAATAGAAATAAAATCAATATTTAATTATTTTTCTTTTTGTTTATGGATTATCAATAAAACCAAGATGGTTGAAGGATCAATTGGGATTGTTGGCTTTTACCAAAAAGAAGGTGCTTATAGGGTTGATCATGTAGCTTAGGAAAATACTATTAGCAATGTTTTTCTGAAACACTCAATGATGCTACTTGAAGAAGATTCAAGAATGAGTAACAGATGCTCAGAAAGATAGATTAAAGATCTTCTGAACTTTAAGCACAGCAATGGGTAGAAGGAAATACATAAGCAAAGTTGGATACTAACATGTAAAGTTAACAAAATATAAAGTTTTTTACCTTCATACATCTATTATATAAATTAAAATAAGATATTATCTTCGTAGTTTCATTTTGTAACACTAACATAGTTTGACCTGGATATAGGTTCCTTGATTATTCAATATAGACAAATTAACATACAGCCTAATTTAAGTGTAGCCTGGCAAGACTAGAAAAACTCTACCTACTTTTGTGAGGAGCTATACTGTATTTTTGTATAATCTGGCTTTATACATTACAATTTCAGTAACCTCTAATTGATAATGCTATTAGATACAAGATAACTCTAAGAGGTAATTTAAGGAAAATTTGTTTTGATAAAATTTTAGATGCTCTTAATTTTGTAAATTTTGTGGGAATACCTATAAGATCAAAGGTTAGCTTGGTAGCTGGAGAGAAGGACTCCAACTCATCTGACATGCAGCTGACCTTGGTTGGATCCCTGGCATCACAGATGATGCTCTGAGGATCTTCATTAGTAATGTCTGAGCACAGAAACCCTCAATACAAAAGTTTTGTCCCCCAAATCAAAATCTCTTAAAAATAACAATTTAGCTCCCTCATGCTTCAGATGTAGAGGCCGAATCAAGTCAGTGATCATTTAAGGACTAAACTTTTAAAATGTTTATAAATACTTTAAAGAAAATTAATCAAAAAGAATAGCCATGGAATATATTCTTGATATTTTAAATAATATTTATTTTACTGCTAAATACAGAGCTAATACTTCCAAATACAACTTTTATCTAACCAGACCTAGCCAGGTTTTCATCTGGAAGTACTGACCACTGACATTCTTTGAAGAGTTTACAGAAAAGTAATTCATAAGATTGTCCTCCCAGTACACGGTGGCTCTGTCAAAATAATTACTAATTAACCTTCTAGTATGAATGTTAGTTCCATCATTTAAATATCTGGAGTAACAAGTCAATTAAGTATAATACCTTTATTCATTCTAACCACAAATAATAAAATTATTAAAAATTATTTAAATTCAAAACAGTTCCACATAGTGTATTTGCTATTAAGTAACTGTACTTAAATTAATGGAAAGCATATTATAAAAGTTAGTTGGGGGGGGGCAAGAACAATTGTACATCAGATCGGAAGCTTGTCTTGCACACTGATGACCAGGGTTGAATACTGCATGTTCTCCAAAACACTGCCAGAAGTAATTCCTGAGTACAGAGTGAGGAATATTGCTAGAAGTGACCCTATATATTTTTTAAAAAAAGGATTATGTTTTTAGATATCTATATACATAGAAGCACATGTAATTTAATATATTTAGTTTCATATTTATGATATACCTTGGAAAATATTTTTCTTGTACATAGGTTTGATTCCAGCTGTGATCAACACCTCCAAAATGCACTCTATGAGCTATACCACAATGGGGAAGGCACATGGCTTGCACATATCTGACCCTATATAGTCATCTAAGCCCACCAGGAGTGATCCCAGTGTTAGCTCTGAGCATCACCAGGTATAGCCAATATACACACTATAATGTTCAATTAAGCAAAAATTATGTCTGTCAAAATAATAAGTCATTAAATTCTGTTTTAATTCTTAATAATCACAGTTTCTCATATTACATATGTAATAACAAAAACAATTGTCTAATAGCAGCATTGATGCAAAAATATAATTAATGTACAGGAAAAACATTCATATAGAAATCTATTGAGAGTAGAAAAATAGTTTTATTAAAGAAAAAGAAACAACAAAAAGTAAACAAATAAATTTTACAAAATAGCAAAATATTACATATTTATGGTAATCTTTCTGGTTGTAAAGATTTTGTCAAGTAGTTACTTTAATTTAAGAAGTGAAGGAAGTGGTCGTTTTAGTGTTACATAAAAATATTGGACTTTTCTTAGCTTTGACATTTAAAAAGTTAAGATTACTCATATGGAAAAACACATTTGCAGAACATTTTATCACCATGGCCAAATAAAATGAGCTATTGCTATCTTTAGAAATGTCTTTTTTATTAAATCAACATGAATTACAAAGTTTCAGTCATTTGTGGTTGAGTTTCAAGTATACAATGTTCAATAACCATTGAATCAGTTTCCATTCATCAATGTCCATTTCTCTCCATCAATGTCCCCAGTTTCCCTACTGCTCCCTAGCTTGCTTTTGAGGCAGGCACTTTTTTATTCTTCTTTATTTCTTTTAGAAAATGTGGTTTGCAATACTATAATGAAATGTTAGATGCATATCAAACTACTTCCTCAATTCTGGTCCAGATTGACCACTGCCTGCTACCAATGTCATAGTTCTCTGTCCTGGACCACATTTTCCCATTGTAGCAAGCTTCTTTCTAAGAACTAGTTCTTTTGCACTTCATTTCTATTTTATTTGGGCATTAGTTATTCCTCCTCTATATTTCTTTATATCCCATAAATGGGCGGAAAAATATGTGTCTGTTCCTTTCCTGTAGCTTAATTCACCAAATGTGCTACTTACTCTACAGATTTATCCATTTAATATCAAATTTCATGATATTTTTTCTAACAGTCTTGTAATAGTCCACAGATAATGTTCCACAGCTTCTTATTTAGTCATCTCTTCTTAGGAACTTTGATTGTTTCCAGATTTGGGCTATTATAACTAGTACAGCAATGAACTAAGAATACAAATACAGATATTTTTTCTGCATTGTACTTTTGGGCCTTTGGGCCCTTTTGGGCTTTGATGAGAAATTGGAGGAGTAAAATTGCTGGATAATATAGAAGCTAAATTCTTATTTTTTTGAGACCTGTCTATAGTGTCTTCCCAAAAACCTGAATTAGTCAACATTCCCACAGCAATGCATAGGACCCCATTTGTACATAGTGGTAGACTTACTTCCTTTCAATGAATGCTTTAATATCTATCTTTCACCTAATTTTGATAGTTAGGATGTCCAAATTATAATATTTCCTATGATCTTAAATTAAACATGAAAAAATTTGTAAATTGCTCTTTCCCCAAGAAGTGTGCCATCTTAAATTACTAACATATATAAGAACTAAATACAAAGAGGTATATCCACACCTCCATTATGCAAGCAACACAAATATGCCACTTGCTTGTGAGGTCTTTGAGATTTTGAGACAGAAATTCCTGATTTTTTTATTGGCTGATGGGAAAACTCCAATAAGGCAACGAGGCCTTGTTATTAAGTTACAAAGAAAACCAAAAGCTTCATTCTTCAAGATACATTATATTTTATGGCTTTAATTAATATTTTCTTAATGTTTATCTAGCTATCGCTATACAAGCCTTTTATGCTTGACAGATACATTTCACCTTTTTAAAAATATATTTTATATCACAGTCTCCACCTCATAAATAGTAATACCCTATGCATACTCATCTATGGAATTTCATCTTCACTTAATACTTAACCCTTCCACTCTCAAAATCTCATAAATGTTTATGTTCATTAATGTTGGATTCCTTGATTTATTTCTTATATCCTACAAATGAGTGACATCATGTGTTATTTAACTTTCTCCTATTTGATACATTTCACTAATCATGACACTTTCCAAACCTACCCATAATGAAAAAGGCCAGGTTTCATTTTATTGTTTTAGAATAAAACTTCATTGTATATAAATACCACACTTGGATATTTTCTTACCTTGGTTATTACCAAATTGAGAACACAGATGTGATATATTTACAAATTAAAAGTGGATTGTTTGTCTTGTCTCTACTAAGTTTCATGAGTTTTTTACTAACTTTGGATATTAACCACTTATCATTTGTAAAATCTGAAAAATAATTCTTTTCATCCTACTGTTATCCCCCTTTCCTTACTTATATCCCTCCATTTACCCGCTCTCCTCTTTATCCCTTTATTTTTTCTTTTTATTTATATCATTTCTCCCTCTCTCTTATGTTATCAAGTTGTTTTTATCAAGGTAATACTGGTTTACAAAGTTGCATGTGATTATAAGTTTTATGAGATTAAATATTAATATACTACGCTGTATCACCAAAATGTCAAAATCTCTCCATTACTGCAAATAGAACACTTTTTTGTTTGTTTGCTTGTTATTTTTTGGGTCACACCCAGTGGTGCTCAGGAGTTACTTTTGGGTCTATGCTCAGAAGTCACTCCTGTTAGCCTCTGGGGACCATATGGGATGGGGGGGGGGGTTTGAATCGGGGTCTGTCCTGTGTTTGCTATTTGCAAGGCAAATGTTTTACTGCTGCATTATCCCTCAGGACCCACAACCCATTTTTTTATTTCATTCTATAACTCTGACTTGACAACTTCAGTAATGTCATGAAAATGGGTATTCTGTTTCCTTGCTTTCTTTATATATTTCATATTAATGAGATCAATGTATTTATCTTTCTTTTTCTAACCTTAATTAGTCTCCTGCCTCAGGAGATGGATGGGCCCCACTGAAGGTGGCCTAAAGCTGAGAAAAGACTTCCATTGCAGACACCTGAGCTGCCTCTCCCGGACAGGAGAGATGAGCGCTTATTGGGAGGTACACTTGGCCTCCCTGAGCAGATCCCACAACCTGTTTTCATGTCTTAACCATAACACTAATAAGACATACGTAACATTCCAAATGTCACACATCTGTCTTTTTTGGGCACCCCACCTACTGTGATAAATCTTCCTGCACCTAAGTAATCATTTGTAACTGATTGACTAACTACATGTATAAAATTTCTGCCTCTACTGCAATAAATAGCTGTCTTGCTGAAGCCACTTCCAAAAGTTTATTTTGTAACTCCTCAAACTCCTTGTGCTTCCCACCCCACTCCCTTCCATTCCTCTTAGGCTTGGTCCAGAACTCACCTGGGACTCAGAATCACTGTCAACATCCCCTTTAGTAAGATTTCTTTATGCTTTAGTAGTACTTTTGTTTGCCAAGTGATGGTGTATTGCATTGTCCCCAAAATATGTCCCGTGCACCACATGCTGCCCATCAATGACATTTAACTGGCCCACCCGGTGATTTTGAGGCCACCTGTCCTACTTAGCAGCAAACTTGTCCCTGTCCACAGTGCATGTGTGTGTGCTTGACTCTTCAATTCCACTCCTCTCTGTCTCTCAGCTCCTCTCAGTCTCTCAGCTCCTCTCAGTCTCAGACAGGGAACCTCAAACTATGGCCTGCAAAAAGCAGGACCACAATTCCCATTAAATTACTGGTAAGTTTATTGATTTAACTTTACTTGTTCTTCATATTAAATATTGTATTTTTTCATTTTTAAGTCAAAATAAGATCTGTGCAGTGTTTATGGAATTTTTTTCATAGTTTTTTTAAACTATAGTCTAGCCCTCCAATGGTCTAGGGACGGTGAACTGGCACCCAGTTTAAAAAGTTGCAGAACTCCTAATATTCTCTGCAATTTCATTTGCTTAATTTTGCTTTTGATATTGTCTTTGGAGTAAAATCCTCAAATAAATCATGGAAACCAATAACATGGTGTGTTTCCATATTTGTTCTATAAACTTTCTTTAGTTAATAAAAGATACACAGTTACAATAGTTCATAATCTTTTCAGTCATACAACATACAATACCCACCCCATCACAAGAGTATATTTCCTGCCACCAATGTCCCCAGTTTCCCACCTGCCCCCCTACTACCCTCTCATCTGCATGCCTCAATGAGACATGCATTCTATCCCTTTTATCTCTTTCCCTCTCTCACCCTTTTAAAGGTTTAAACACTGTGGCTCACAATATGGCTGCTGAACAGACATCATTCACATCATTTTACCTCCTTTCAAGATCTAGTTCTTGTCCAGATTAATCATTTCCAACTATCACTATAATTAGGGCCCCATTCTCTGCCTAAATGCAAGCTTTTTTGCAAGTTTCCTAGCATGGCCTGTTCTTTTGAATCTTTCCTCTATTGTCTGTGTATTGTTAAACATTTTTATTAAAAAAAGAAAGTGAGTCACATAGTTGACATAGTTGACCATAAAATATTTTTAGAAAGTTTAAATAAAAGTTATTGGAAAAATAGAAAGAACAAAGTAAAAGAGAAAGGAAACAAAGAAAGAAAACAAAATATACAGTTGGAGCACATTTGTAAAAAAATATTTATCTACAATGAAGTCATTATACAATGACAGAAGGTTTAGTAAATTCTTAATGTTAGCTATTTATTCTCCTAAATTGCTTTGTTTTTATAAGTATGGCAGCATCAAATAAATGAAGTTGCCCAGAAATTCAAAGCATTATTATTGATAATGTGACTTTAACGGGCACGTACACAATTGTCAGACCTCCCAGAACAAGGAAGATATGGGAGGGAGGGTGCCTACACATGCTACAAAATGCCCAGGCGATATCAGCCCTCAAACCAGCATACCTGAAGTTTGATCAGATTGGTGTCCCCATAGAGGATCTTAGAGGGGTGATGCAGCAGGACCTTAGACAAAATGGTGATTCTGGGTGATGGAGGCAGCAGGCAAGATGGCCAGCTTTCTACTGCATCGACTGGTATACCGATGGTCTTTCAAAATTGGTTTAAATCTCATTTCAGAGGAGTGAGTCTAAGGAACCGACCTGGTTTGAACATAGTGACTACATTTGGTGGCATGGCTATAGTTGACAGGCTTCCCAGAAGAAAGAAAATTTGGGGGAGGTTGCCCATATTTAGTCTAAAAAGCCCTGATAATATCAGACCCATAATTAGAGTACCTGAAGTTTGGTCAGACTGGTGTTTCTGATGGCATACTCTATATATTTTTTAATGTCACAAAAGAGTGAGATCATTCTATGTCTATTATTGTCCCTCTGATACATTTCACTCAACATAATAGTCTCTCTCTATATATATATATATGCAAATTTCATTACTTAATTTTCTCCTAAAAGCTGCATAATATTGCACTGTAAAAAGTACCAAAGTATCTTTATCCAGTTAGCTATTGTTGGGCACTTGGGTTGTTTCCAGATTATTACTATTCTGAACAATGCTGCAATGAACATAGGAATGCAGATGTCTTTTCAACACTGTGTTTTGGGCCTATAAAATGAGTGAGGGGCAAGGACTTTTATTCTTGGCAGAAATTCTTAATTACTTATTGCTTAATTACTTATTTCCTTACTTGTGATGGCCTGTTTTCTTCTTCCTCCTCATTCAGCTTTACATGACTGTAAGAATCCCCCTTTCTTCAAAATTTTCCAGCTTAAGATAATAAAGTTGAATAGAGTAACCACATTTATAATTCTACCTCTTTTGTCTCTGATTCAGTTTATTGGAATATTTTCTCTTTTTCTCATGAGTCTTGCTAAAGATTTGTCTTTTATATTCTTTTAAAAAACAATTTCTTCTTTCATTTATTATTTAAATTTCTTTTTTGGTTACTATGCTATTAATTTTGACTCTTGTTTTTAAAATTGTTCTTCTTTAAGGTTGTTTTCTATTCCTTTCCTGGTTATTTAGAGTTGTGTTTGAGTTGTTGATTTGGACCTTTTCTTCTTTCTAAATGTAGTCCTTTTACAAATAGTGGTATTGCTTGGAGTTTCTCCATGTGTGGGAACAACTGCTCATCCTAGACTGACTTTGAGAAGTTCCAATCTATGGTGGGGGGTTTGTAATCAGCAGTGTTTTCCTGCATCATTGGAGATGGGCCCATGTATTTGGACATCTAGGTTGACTCAAACTCATCTATTGTACTGAGTGATGTGATGAATGGGGGGTGGGGTGCATACATCCTTTTGGGTGAGTGGTTTTTGTCAGGGATAAATACCTAAAAGCGGGTTTTCTGGGTCATATCCAGATCAATTCATCATTTACTAAAAACAAGAACTGCTTATAGTCCATACTGCTTTATCCAAGCTTTAGTTGGTTCTTTGCTCTATTTTGGGATAGTTACATCATTTTTCTCACCTGTCTGGAAAGAAACAACTTTCTATATTTCAGACCCAAGATGAAATGGCAAACATCAAAGTATCCTATCTTTGGGAAAGAGATGATGTCCAATTGATCTGCTTGGGATAGAGATGGTTGAGTCTCTGCCCTTACAGCTAAAGACTTTCCTAATAAAGAAAGTTTTTCTATCCAGATTGTTAGAACAAGCCAAGCCTGCCCTTAAGGCAAAGAGAAAATACTTATAAAAATGTCTAACAGTCAGCTACTGATAATAGACTACAAAAAGAGGTCATTTTAAAACAAGCTCAGTGAGTTAAAAGATTCCACAAAGAGCTAGATTTAACTCCAGTGGTTTAAAATGTTGCAAATTGCTATGATTAGCTTCTTCAGGCTACATTGTTAATAAGACTCCCCAGTTCTGGGAAATAAATGATATCATTAAAGTAACTTAATGCCATGCTATGTTTGTCACTATGTTTGAACTTAAAACTGGCATTAAGATGGCTTTACCTGGGGCTGGCAAGGTGGCACTAGTGGTATGGTGTCTGCCTTGCAAGCGCTAGCCAAGGAAGGACCGCGGTTCGATCCCCGGCGTCCCATATGGTCCCCCAAGCCAGGGGCAATTCCTGATTGCTTAGCCAGGAGTAACCCCTGAGCACCAGATGGGTGTGGCCCAAAAAAAACAAAAACAAAAACAAAAAGATGGCTTTGCCTATAAGTGTGAAATTCTTAATGGTTCATAGTGATCTTAGTGAATATTTTCTATTCTACTTGATTGTCAATATCCAAAGGCCATTGAAGTCATAGAATCTATTTAATGTTTTTATTCAAGAAAGTCTTAAGGTCTTTAATAGGTACCAGGTATCTTTCCAGATTATTGAGAGTTGAATTTGGATTGTTGATTTGGGCTTTTTCTTCTTTCTAAAAGTAACAAAAAGGTAAAAGTAAAAGTAACTGTTACTAAAAGTAACTGTTTGCCTTTAACAAACAGTGAGTGCTATTCTATAATTTTTAACTGCTAGGTGTAACAATGTCTAACAATTTCTTTCCAAATTAAGTATAACATTAAAATTGTTATAACATTTTGTTTAGAGAAGTCTAAAAATTAATATTATATTGCTGTTAGACAGTTGGATCCTCTGAAATTACAGGAAATCAAGGCTTTCAAAATAGAAATTAAAATGATGTACATAATTGTTCTGTTTAAAGGGATTTAGGTTAATTGAGAATAGTAGGTCCAATAATAAAAGGCATGAATACAAGTTTTCTGCTAACCTCTGGGAGACCCTAGATTAGACTAAACTAAGGATATTGGAAATAATTTAGGAGTATTCAGTTCTACAACAACTGTCTAAACCTGGGTAACTCTGACATGGCAGGTAGAATGCACTAATGACTTTATTGATGTAGAATGCCTGCTCTGTCCTCAACCAATCCCCAGGGATTCTAAGTACATAAAGAGGTAACACAAATAAAGAGTTCTCCAGTCTAGCTGTATTTATATAAAACAAAAGTCCAAGTTTATTAAGTATCAAGCAATATTAAAAGTGAAGGTATACATATCGGTATAACTGGTCTTCACCCTACTCAGTATAACTTTTTTATTAGTGCTTAGCAATCATTGAATGAAAGCACGTTTAGATTAAAGCGTACTGTGGCTAAGATCTGCCTGAGTGCTTTCAAACTTTTACAAAGAAAGATGTGGTTTTCTGAAGGAGCTCTGACTAAGCTTAATAGCCTAGATCACTCTGGAAGAATGGTTGCAGGAGTTCCACTGTCTTCTGGCTGCTGATAGGAGAAGGGGAGTTTTCAGAAATTTGTAAGCAGGCAAAATTATCCTATGCTATTTGGGATTTGTCAGAGACCTTGCATTGAAGATTTGGCAAATAGTGAATTCTGATATTGAATTTAAGGGTACCTACACAAAGATTTTCCATGGAACTTCCGAGACATATGCAGAATTTCTGGAGAAACTGACTGGCTAACCGGAGACAGATAAAAGACATAGTAACACAACAGGTTCTGGTGACAATGTTAGACTTTGCCAATGCCAATGAAAAATGTCAGGCTCTATTACACCCCATTAGGAAGAAAAAAAAAGATGTCATGGATTTCTACATGCTTGTAGAAATGTAGGAATATATAGTTCTACCTCCCTGGCTGCTGCCACAAACATTGGAATATACTGTTCTCACTCCTAGCCTTTCCTTTATCAACCTATGATATTCAGATGCAAACTCTGAAGAACCAGAAAAGTTACAATTATCTGGTTATTGGACACAGTGAACTCCACCCAACGAGATCACCTGAACTTTATCTGCGGTATAGCAAAAGATTCCATTGGGCTAGGGATTGCTTCTCATCTTCAGTTATCAGGGAAGTGATCCAAAACCAGCCCTTGAGCTCAGGTCAGATGTTTTAATTATGGCAAAAAGGCCATTTAGGTAGAAACTGCAGGATGCAGCACTTTTCAGTTCTGGCTCCCATACCTACCCTCCTGAGTCCAAGACTTAATCATCCTATATTGGGAAACTGGGTCAGGGAAAAAAATCCCATGCCCCACAAAAAAAGGAAATATTTCCATCAATAATTCAGCTTCCCAGACACCTCAACAGAACTCCACAGGATAAGCTCATTAAAGCCTGCCAGTTCTGAAAGCTGTGCCCTCAATATACACTGTCATGAAGAATTAACCATATTACCAGCTCAGTACTTTTAAAAGATAAGATCTGCATAAAGGGCCAATTCCTTCAGTAACTGTGGGTCTGATAACAGAAAGAATCAGTATGACTCTTAAAGGTATTTCTGTTCATCTGGGAATTATAGATTTTAACCATATTGGAGAAATAATAGATCTGTTTCTGTGACCACAGTTTGGACTTTTAAAAAATGTGAAAGTGTAGCTCAAATTTTATTATCTCCTTATGTTGTGCCTGGTAAGATAGATCAGAGAATGGTGTTTCAGAAGTACAAACCCTGATGCTTCTACTAGTCCATTTATAGCTTTTAATGCTAAACTTTAGAAGAAACACAGTGTTAATCCTTGAACTTCAGGGCGGGAAATTAGAAAGAATGTTTGACTCTGACACTGAAGTTTCTGTGATTGCTTTAAAACAATGGCCTGCAATAGGGTGTTACAGGAAAGATCTTAAAACCTGGAAAGAATAGGTGGTGTTTTTCCCACACCATTTGTTCACCATAGTGCAATGCTTTTGAAGGGCTTAGGACCAGAATATTAACATGCTGTTTTTTTCTAGCGCAAATAGCCCCAGTTTTCATAAATTTCTAGATCACAATTTGCATAATTAATAGAGGGAAGAATATGACATCCTTCACACAACCCCTTAGATATTTCACCTTTTCACCCTACCCCTTCCAGTACAGAAGCTCAAAGGTTTTAATTCATCATTTCCCAGCTAACTTCTGCCTCTACCCCGGGAACAAGATGCCTCAACCATTGCTGCTGATTTGCTCCCAGCAGCTCCCTTTGTTCCCACATCTCTTCACCATGGATTATTGCCTGCAACTGGTTTAGGCTTTTGAGAGACCCCATTTCTAGGACATTTTCTGATTTGTAACTGCTGCAAGCTGTTTGTTTAGACTCCATATTGCCGGTGAAGCTGTGCTCTGTATTTTTTCTCCCCTCAGACTATTTCAAAAAGACTTAAAGGGGATACATATATCTCCTTGATATATTTTAGGTATATTTCCTTGATATGTAGATTTATTGTATATTTCATTATGTAGATGTAATTTAACCCCCTCCTCTTTGGATTTGCTTGTAGGAATTTATAGTAGATAGTAACCCTTTGATTTTTTTTGATAGAACTAGGTTGTAGGTATGGCTTGGCTGGTTTTTATTTCCCTTTAGGCATCAATAGTATACTGTGGCACTGCTCTTTTTGCATGGGCACATTAAAATTGGTAAAGTTTAGATACTGAGAAGAGTTACTATACTTTAGATATGGAAACTGAAATTTTCCTAGAGGATGCCTTCTACCTTGAACATTTGTCATAGTAACTTGACTTAGGCTTCAGTTGTTTGGATATCAACTGATTAACCCTGAAGCTGGGGTCCTATATTTGGATCCACCACAGTTTTCTACTCCTACAACAGCAATTGAACTTCTACCAGGACAGGCCCTAAAATTGCCTTGGGACCTACTTGCCCCAGGTTGAGCTAATATGCCACCCTGATGAAGACATGTAAATCAGCAACCACTTGCTTTCAAGTCATATTTTCCTGTCTTGTCACTTAACAGCAAGATGATACCAGAAGAAGCTTCATAACACCTGATAGACATAGTATCTGTGAAAAAAAAAAACAACCAAGATCTCTAATACTGAAGTCTGATTGCAACAACATGCTTAAGGAGAACCTTTCCTGGAACCTTGAAGAAATACTTTGAGGTTAGAAAAATTAGTATGCCTAGAGCCTGCAGGATGTTTCTTGGGTAAAGAAATCCTATTTTTAGACTAAAGGCTATTTTCTTTCTACTTACCCAGCTTTTTTCTACATATATACAAAAACCTGCCACTCTTTTTCTCCTTTAGATAAAGACTCCATTTTCCCCCTATAGCCTTGGGACACAACTTACTTTGTTTTACTTTGTATTCTCTACACTTTATAAAAATTTGAGAAAGATAATATGTTGACATAACCGATTTTCACCCTATGCAGTGTAACTCTTTTTTGGGGGGAGGACATCCCAGGTGGAGCTCAGGAGTTAAGCCTGGCTCTGCACTCAGAAATCACTCCTGGCAGGTTCATAGGATGATATGGGATACTGGGGATCAAATCCAGTTCTGTCCCTAGTCAACCATGCAAGGCAAACATCCTGTCACTGTGCTTTCACTCTGGCCCCAGAATAACTTTTTACAGGTACTTGGCAATCATTGGATAGAAGAAACTTTGGCTTGAAGGATCCCTTTGCTAGATCTCCGTGGAGAGTTTGTTCTGTGACTTTGTACACTTGTTCTCCTTTTTCCTGCCCCAACCTCAAGGGCTTGGTGGACTTGGTTGTGAGCTTGCCCAGGGCCTGAAACCACCAGCAAGATCACAAATATACGACAAGTTGAAACTTAGGATCAATGTATTCAGATCTTTAAATTTTTCAGCACTGATTTGTTAAAGTTATCAAAAATTTATCAATTTTTAAATTTGAATTTTTCTTAGCAGTTTATTTATTTATTGGTTTGGGGGCCACACCGGCAATGCTCAGGGATTACTCAGAGCTGTGTTCAGAAATTGCTCCTGGCAAGCTCAGGGGACCATTGGGGATGCCAGGAATCGAAATGGGTCCAAGGTTAGCCACATGCAAAGTAAATGCCTTACCTCTGTGCTATCTCTCAGGCCCCTAAATTTCCATTTCTGAAATGAATTTGTATATAGTTGTGTATGTAAGGTCTCAAAATTCTTTGTATTTCTATGGTATCTGTTGACACTTTTTTATGTTTAATTTCTAAGTCTGTCTAATAGAGTTTTTATTTCAGGGAAATGAAAACATAATACACAGATAGGGTGCTTGCTTTTACAAAGCCAACACTGGTACAATATATTGTCCCATTATCATACCACTGTGTTAGTAGTAATTCCTAAACAGTTCTTTTAATTTTCATTTTGTTTTTTTATTTCCCACTTTATATCATTATAATTAAAAAAGATATTATTTAAACTTTATGTACTCCACACACACCCCATGTATGGTTTATCCTTGAGAAAGTTGTGTGTACTTACAAATGTTAATTTAACTGTCTCAAGTGTTTGATATTTAGCTGTATTTTATCATTATCATATATTTAATACTGCTATGTAATTATTATCTTCTGTTTAGTTGATCTATCTGCTGCTTTATTGCTGTCTAGGTTTTATATCAGATTTGCAGAGATACTGCCAAACTCCTTTAGTCGAGCTGGGGGGTCGTTAAAGATAGGAGAAAAGGAATTTAGCAGATGTGGATTTGTATTTTCTTCAGGATACAGACTCAGTATTCATCATAGGGGTGAATACAGATGGTGATTCTAAAAGTATATATTTTCATACCCACAAAATTTCTATCCTTTTAAGCTAAGCTTAAGACAAATATCTGGTCTCTAACTAGAGATTGATGGCACTTAAAAATAAATTTAATTAATTAAATTGGAGATTTTCAAATTCTGTTTCTTATTTGGATAGCTTTTTAAAAAATTACTATAGTATGCTTATATAAAATGGTTGAGGAAGTGAGGAAGCTATGCTTCCACAGTTTTTTGAAAGGGGAGTTGGGCCACACCCATCAGTAACTCAGGGTTACTCTTAGCTCTATGCTCAGGGGTCATACCTGGCAGTGATCAGGGGACCATATGAAATCCTGGTGATTGAACTCAGATTGCTTGCAAGGCAAACTCCTTACCTGCTGTTCTAATGCTATGCTTCCCCCTATGTTTCAGCATATTTAAGGCTGTTTGGATGAGTGCACTCTTTAGAAAATTTAAACAATTACTTTTTTAGGTCAGGGATTATTATTATTTTTAATTTATTTTATTTTTTCTGGTTTTTGGGTCACACCAGACAATGTTTAGATTTACTTTCTGTTCTACACTCAAGGATTGCTTTTAGTGGTTCTCTGAAGACTATATATGGATGGTCTATATTAAGTCCAGTGCAACTGCATGCAAATAATCTGCTGTACTATTGCCAAGGTCAGGTTTTTAAATTTTTACTGCTTGAGATCAGAGAGATAATATAATAAGGTCGCCATGCAAGCAGTTGACCTGATTTCAATACCCTGCATCACATATGGTCCCCTAAGCATCTTCAGGAGTGATTCCTGAGTGAAAAGCCAGGAATAACACCTGAGCACTGCCAGTAGTGACCGCTCCCAAATGATCAAATTAATCCCATTTGCAACCCTTTCAGCCTAAGCAATTCAAAACAAGAAAGTGATGTCAGAAATACTTTTTATTCATTGAAAGTCTGCTTTTTGTTTTTTTAGGTACTCAAAAACTTCTACTCCTGCTAAATATTTTTTCAGTTACTAGATGTGTGGTCAGGGTTCAAGCCACAATTGTAAAAAAAAAAAATAGGGTTTAACAATAGTGCAAACCACCGTGTAAAATAGTAAAAAAAAAATAATGGAGAGAGAGAAAGAGAAGTAAAATATCTGCCCTAGAGACAGGCAGGAGGGATGGGGGAACTGGGGTCAATAGTGGCAAGAAATGTGTGCTGGTGAAGGGTAGGGAGTACATTGTATGCCTCAAAACAACCATGAAAAATTTTGCAGTCACAGTGCTTAATTATTTTAAAGAGAAAATATGATCTAGATAAATATACCTTAATGTCTATCTTAGATAACAATAGAAGAGATGTTCTGCCTAACCCAATGTCAAAGACAGAGAAAAGTCTCAGTTTGGTCAAGGCCACATTGGAGTCCATTTATTTCCCAACAAACTTAAAAGGTTGAGGCCTTGTCGGATGCCTTTACCAGACAAGTTGTCAATCTATACCAGGAAAAGAAGCTGTACTGGCAGCCACAGCATGTAGCCTTAGACAAATCTCAAAAGCAGGGGTGGCAGATCTCCCCTAGTTATGCACCCTGTTTTTTTTTTCTTTCTGGCTAGCTTGTATCTGCCCTGATGTTGACTGGAAGTCAAGCTCTATCTGCTTCTCTTCCTTATCCTTCATTGTATGTTCTGGAATCCTGTTACTCTCTGGAGAAAAGTATTTTGTACTTGGTCATGCTTGAATTTTCAAAAAAAAAATTTTTATTGTGTATAATGCATTTTAATTTTGATTTATATTTTTTAATTTTTATTTTTAATTGTGAGAACAAATATTCAAAGAAAGAGGACAAGGTAAAGTTACACTGTAAAGACAATCACCCATAAACAGAATTCTCAGAAGAAGTCCCCTTGCTGATATCTTAACTTTGAACTTACAGCCAAAGAACATTAAGATAAATAAAACAGAACCCATGTACAATTACATTGTCCCTCAAGTCCCCAGATTTTAATACATTATAATATTTCTTAGCAGCACACAAAGCAATCTAAAGCCATAAAACTTATGTAACTCCTTAAACATTAAAGGAATAGTATTTTTTTTATATTTCCATGCACATGCATATTAGTTTAAGTTAACCTCAAAAGTTTAAGTGTTTTTTTTTTAAGGATTAGAGTCAAAGGAGCACAGTAAAAACGATGTTAGAGACAGAGCAAAAATATTTTTAAAAGAGTCATTATAATTATAAAGTTCAAATTCTAGTCAATATGTTGACCCAGAATTTGGAAAATGTCCTGACATAAAACCATTTTGTGACTATAGAGAGATACCCCTGATCCCTCTTAATATATGTTTTTTTGGGGTTTTTTTTGTTTTTGTTTTTTTGAGTCACTCCCGGCAGTGCTCAGTGGTTACTCCTGGCTCTATGCTCAGAAATCACTCCACTCCTGGCAGGCTCAGGGGACCATATGGGATGCTGAGATTCAAACCACCGACCTTCTGCATGCAAGGCAAATGCCTTACCTCCATTCTCTCTCTGACCCCAATATATATGGTTTTATCTCAGGGTCTTAAAAGAGGTCAATTCTAAAAAGTATTTATGTTAGGTTAGTTCTAAGGTGTCCTTGTAGGAGATCAATTCTAGAAACAGAGTAGAGAATTTAGAAACTCTTGCTAATTATAAAATGAGGGAAATTTTAACATCTTCACATTAATCAGAAGTCATTTTAGTTCAGACTCCGGGATTGATTATGTATGAAAGGGTTGCAGGGCTAAAGATATTGGGCACTCTTCCTAGATATGAGGAGAGCCACAAAAAATATCTCCTAGCAAAATCAAGAACATGTAAGAGCTCTGAAGTAATGACAATTGGTGTATTTCTATGGTACCTAAGACTGAAAAAAAAATCTTTTGCAAACATAATAATTAAATGTGTAAGTGGAAATCTATGAAGAAATAGAGATTCAAACTCTGATATAGCTTCATTGTGAGGGGAGAAGATTCTTGTAATAAAAGGTCTTTGTTATGGAACATTAAACATTTCTTTTTAAAAAACAAGTAAATCTACCAGAATTTTATATTTCCCAAACCTTGAATTTTGGCCATTATAAATTTATTATTTTAATAATTTAATTATGTTATAGTTAAATTTAAAAATATATACATTCTAAGGTATTACCTATTGCATCTGGCATTTACACTCTAGCTCAATCTGTGGAATCATTTGTTAAATAATTTTAGGGGGCATATGAGAGGAAATATACAGGGGAGACTACTTAGTAAAAGATTCAGTGTTTACTAGAAAGTCAAAATAAAGAAGCTCATACCTACCAAACTACAACTATTTTTATTTTAAATGTGTTATAATAATTTTAATTTAATCACCATGAAATGAAGTTACAAAGTTGTTCACGAATGAGTTTCAGTCATATAATTTCCAATGCCCATCCCTTCAGCAGTGCACATTTCCTGCGAATGTACCCAGTTCTCCTGCCCACTTCATTCTGCCTCTAAGGTAGACATTTTTCTTCTCTATCTCTATCTTTATTTTATCCTTTTAGACACTGTGGTTTGCAATATTATTACTGAATATTGTTTCATCTATTATGTATAGTGTGCAAATTATGTTACTTTCTTCCCTCACCAGCTCTTGTTCAGAATAATTCTTTCCAACTATTATTGTGATAGTGGTCCCTTCTCTTTCCTAAATGAATTCCCCCACTCTTTATGACAAGCTAGCTCTCATCTCTATTGTCTTCAGATTACAAATAGTGAAAAAAGAAAACAAAATATACAGCTCAGCAGATAAGGAGTCAAATGTCAGGTTTTCTTTGTCAAATAATGAGCTAAATGCTGTTTTTCTGATTATGTAAAGGAACAAAGTGCTATTGATTCACTTCCTCATAGAAGAAATACAGATAGCTAAAGGGCACATGGAAAAGGTCTCCACATCACTAATAATTAGGGAGATGCAAATCAAAACAACAATAAGGTACCATCTCATTCCACAGAGACTAACACACATCACAAAGAACAAGAACAATTAGTGCTGGTGGGGATATGGGTAAAAGGGCTCTCATTCACTGTTTGTGGGAATGCCATCTTGTTCAGCCTTTATGGAAAACAATATGAAGATTCCTCAGAAAACTGAGCTTCCAATTGATCCAGCAATACCACTCCTCGGTGTAAACCATAGGAACACAAAAACACAAAACAAAAAATCCTTCAGCATGCTATGTTCATTGCAGCACTACTTACAATAGCCAGAATCTGGAAATAACCCATCTGTTTCCTGACAACAGATGAGTGGTTAAAGAAAGTGTGGAACATATACACAATGGAATACTATGTAACTGTCAGGAAAAAATTAAGTCATGAAATTTTCCTATACATGGATGGTCATGGAAACTATTGTGTTGAGTGAATTGATTCAGTAGACTAGAGAATGACACAGATTATTCTCACTATTATGTGTTTTTTTTAAGAAAAATAGAAGATATTATTGTAATAATACCCAGAGACGATAAGAATGAGGGTTCCAAGGACCATTCCATGATATGAAGATTATCACAAAGAATGGTGTGTGCAGTTAGAGAAATAATTACCCCAACAACCATCATGACAATGGCAATGAGTGAGAGAAATAGAATGCCTGTATCAGAGATAGGCAGGTGGTGGCACAAAGGTTGTTCTGGTGAAAGGGTCTGTGCATTTATGACTGAAACCCAACTACAAACATGTTTGTAACTATGATACTTAAATATATTATTAAAACAAATAAAGTAAAAATCTGGTGATGGGTGGTGTTCTATACATGACTGAAACCCAAACACAACTATGTATGTAATCAAGGTGTTAAAATAAAAAATAAAAAAAAGAAAATAAAAAAGAAATGATAAGGCACCTTATGATTAATAGCAGAAATATTTGTATAGATAAACATAAAAGAATTAAAATGCCTCCCTGCAAAAAAAAAATCTGAGAAGAAAAAAATAAAGGTAACAGGGCTTAATATACTAGAAGATCTAGAAAATATTAAAGGCAGTTATTCCTTTCTATTTAGTTTATTATTATGTTTTTCTAATTTATATAGGTATACAAGTTCATAGTAATAGGAAATATGATGTTTCTAAGTATTGCATCAAACATTAGTATGCTTAGTAAAAAAATTTTTTTTTTTTGGTTTTTGGGTCACACCCAGTGACGCTCAGGGGTTACTCCTGGCTATGTGTTCAGAAGTCGTCCCTGGCCTGGGGGACCATATGGGGTACTGGGGGATCGAACCGAAGTCCGTCCAAGGCAGGCACCTTACCAGGCGCCACCGCCCAGCCCCAATATCAAATTTTTGTAAATGAAAAATTAATTACAAGTAGATTGAAGTACTATTTGTATTTTCCTTAAACATTGGCAGCTACAATAAATGATATGTAATTTGTATACCAATTAAATAAAAATCAAATAGATACCGAAACTCTATATAATGAAATCAACAGTTTTTGTCTGGATCTAAAAGTATTGCTTTATATAAGATTATTTTGATTTTTAATGCTGGTTTTCAGTCACATTCATCTAAGACTAATCCATATGAGTTTTTGATATTCACATTATGTAAAATTTTTCTTTTTCCATTAATGCATATATCAGATACTCAACATGGTGATTATAGCACTGTTGGTATTTAGTACATGTGAAGTTTGTTTCCATCAATCACTTTACAGAAATTAAATATTCATATAATATTGAGACTACCGAGTTAGCTAATGTAATGTTTTCTATTATTTTATAGATATATTGAAATATCCACTATTGGGCCCGGAGAGATAGCACAGTGGTGTTTGCCTTGCAAGCAGCAGTTCCAGGACCAAAGGTGATTGGTTCAAATCCCGGTGTCCCATATGGTGCCCCGTGCCTCCCAGGAGCTATTACTGAGCAGACAGCCAGGAGTAACCCCTGAGCATCTTCGGGTGTGCCCCTCCCCCCAAAAAAGAAATATCCACTATTGCTGTAATTATAGAGATGAAGTCAAAGTAAGCCAAAATCCTCCACATACTTCCTATATACCTTATGTTTTCAGGTCTGATATTGAGGTCTTTAATCCATTTGGTTTCTACTTTTGTACATGGTGTTAGCTGGGGGGGGCTGAGTTTGCTTTTTGCAAGTGGCTAACCAGTTGTGCCAACAGCACTTGAGAAAAAATTAAAGGAATGATTCGCCTGGGTGCTGATGTGTCCATTGTCTCTTCCCTATACTGGTCCCATAGTTGGGCCCTGTAGGAGATACCTTATGGCACTGTGACTTCTTCCTCTGAACAACAGAGTCCTAGGCAGCTGAAAAGCATTAGCCCTGAAGGGAATATAGCCACATTTAAGCCTTTTGTAACTCTCTAATCCTGAATTTATGGGGTCAATATATACATGAACACTGGCACACTGATATCACTAATCCTCCTCCAGGCATGTCTTCACTCAAAATTCAGAGGAAAGACATTTTCTAATTGGGCCTCTTCAGTACAGAGCCCACCACCACTGTATTTTCAATGATAGTCTAGCCATTCTGTGTAGAAACCACAGTGGAACTTTAATGAAGTAAAGCTAACGGCACTTATTTATATAAAGATTTAACAGAAATAATTCAGATGCTTCCCCCATATGAACATTTTGGTAATGTTTTCAAGCACACTACAGTATGTGCTCAAAAATTTCCATCATCAGAAAGACCTCAAAACATTCAATGATATTTAGAAACTGCTATGAGACAGTAATTGGGATCACTCCTCTCTTGGTATTACTAACTTAGAGCTTAGTAACTTGTTGCTCACTCTAGAAAGAAAATATACCATGGATCAACCAAAAGTCTCAGAAGGAATTTGTGGTTTTAATGAACTGCCTCCAGAATTCCTATTTTTTTATTTAGCCCTGGAGAAAAGTATGATTATATTTTTACTATACTTTACTTACCAATTGAAATAATTATCCAAATATCAGGTCCATCAGAATGCATTTATTTACATAATAAACAACCTCATGCTATTGTCCCATATTTATAATTAATAACTATTCTAATAATTAAAAAAGATTGCGAATTCATGCTTTACTGAGATATGACATTCATATCATTGTGCTACCCATCCCTAAAAAGAAAATTAACTCAGTACTACTTCTCAGTGATGTTATTCAGAGTTGCAGATGACTTCTTAGGAGAACTTTCCTCCAATTACCCAGATGGAAAAACTTGAACTTTAACAGAAGAACACCCTTAGTAAACTCATCCATCATTTACTCCTCTCCTATTCCCAATGTCTCAGCAGTTTATATTGATGGCTCATTCACAGGGAAAGATTAGATTATTGGCCCATATCTGACCACAACAGTGTGTCTAATTATAATTCAGACCAACAAGTGGAACTTGACACTTTGAAATATGTTTAATTTATTTTTTATTAGAGTAATATTTTAGGTACATGGTGACATTGAATGAGGGACATTTCTACCACAATGTTGACCTCCCTACACCTGTGTTTCCAGCATGCACCACATATCCCCTTCCTTTACCTCCTGGGCTTCTAATACAAGTGCTCCCCTCTATGTCTAGCTTGTTGTAGACTGGGTATTGATTATGTTGTTGTTGGTCTTGGATTTGGTGTTTAAGTCTAATCATTTTTTTTGTTTTTACTTAATGATCATACAACTGTTTGGTCTTGGTACCCTCCATTATTTCCCCTTCAATTTGTGAGACGCAAAAAGATGATTCAAGTTATGTGGTTCTCTTTGAAGGAAAGAAAAAATAAAATGGGGCAAACATCAAGCAAGCAAAAAATGAACAGAGTCCTTTTAAAGGCTATAAATATCAATTTGAGAGAAGAAAGGGATAAAGAGCTAAAACATATCAATACAAAAAGAAAAATCACACAAAAAATCCAAAAAGCACAACAGCAATAAAGACAACCACCACACAATAACCATAGTCCTGAAATAAAAACAGAACAAAGCACAAAAAAATGCAAAAAAAATGACAAAACCAAAAAAAATTATTTTGTGCTGAATTTTTTTGCATAGGCACAGTAAATATTAGGGAGATTAGAAAGAGAATTCCTTTGGCCTAAGAGATACAGGGTTTACCTACCCTTGAAGTATACTGTCATGAGAATAACTAAAGACTCCATACATGTTATTACTGTCTCCTAAATCCTTTTGTGGTATATGGAAACCTTCCGCTCCATCATGGATGATAAAATCAGACTTCTATATCTAGAGATTTTGGTATCTGCACAGATGAAAGGATGGAGTCTTTCTTTACAATTCTAGAAATTCTGTTCCATCACTGTTGTGGTCTTGGTTTTTGCATTTATCTTAGGACAAAGCCTAGGATAGAGTCTTTCATTATGTTTCCAGAAGACCTGTTCAGTTGTAGTTGTCTCAACCAGACCTCTGGAATTAGAGATCTTGGTTGTTGTACAGATCATAGTCCAAAACCTAGACTAGGGTCTTTTATATTGGTCCCAGGATAAGTTCTGCCCAGTCATGATTGTCACAGTCAGTCTTCTGTACATACCAATCTTGACTTCTGCACAGATCAAAGGATGACAAGTCTTCTAATTTCATCTTATCGTTAGATGGTGAGGTAAGAAAACCTGCTCTTAGATCAAGTTGTTGTCATTTCCTCATTGTCAGGATGCCATATCAAAACTGGTGCATGTTGGTGTCAGAGCAGTATTATGAATGTCCTCGAGGGAGTTTAATTCCTGCAGCTGTTGTGGAGAACTATGTCAGGTCTATGTCTGGAATCTAGAGTTCGGGGTTGAACAGTCTCTGTCTAATCACCTGTAGTCTAAGTTGGATCCACATGACATATGTTCAAGGTGGGAGGTGCCCCTGTATTATAAAAGTGTACGCATTCTTATCCCTTTTAGATAAGAGTTTTTTCTATACATAAAATTTCCCTTTTTTCAGTATGCCTTTGCAAGAAGAAATGGTGCTATATTATATGGCTGGTGCATTTGGGGATGGGAATGTCAAGTTCCATAATCTCTGTGCTCTTGTTTTGACCTGAGCTTTTATCCCAGACAAGACTTTTTCTTGTAGGTTTTTGTACCACGAAGAACAAAATCAAGTGAAGTTAAGGAAGAGAAGAAAACAGAAACAAGACAATATATGTTTATATATATACTCACATGTAAATAAAGGAAAACATATAAAAATGAGCTTAAAAAGAATAATTAAGGGAAAACGTGATGCAGAAGATTACATTTGGAGATAAACAGGTTAAAAGGTAGTATTATATAGGTCTTAAACTTATGAAGGAAATAGAGGCTTCCCCATTGTCTTTTGAGATATTCTTGTGGGGGTGTGGATTCCAGGGTGCATTTTCATCACACACCCATATTTTTGAGTTTGAGAAATGATTTTCAGCAGAAAGGGCTCAGGTAAAGTTCATGTATTGGGGATACTTCTAGAGCTGATTCTGGTATCAAGCAACAGTCCACATTTGGGGGAGGGGTGAGAAGGAGGGCCATAAAGCACGAATCAGCAGGGGTGTTGGTTGTAGTTTCTTGCCAGGGGATAAGATGTTGGATTGATTTGGTGTCCCTTCACTTGGGGCTGGGGTCTTGTACCTAATGGGTTAAGAAATGAGATAAAGAGCATTAATAATGTGGGATATTGGCTTGGGATCGGGGGTGAAGGGATAGTAGGATTTCTGAAAATAGGGAGGAGGGACAGTATATAGGAGAGGCATATACTCTATAGGCATGGATTATTTAAAAATTAGATTTTGCTTTCATAGAAGAGTCCTCTATGTACTCATGCCCACATAAAGACATATATTAGTGATCAATTCTTAAGATGTTGTTAGAGGTCTGACTCTAATAGGATGGGTCTGAACTTTTAAGGACTAGTTGAATTAAGATAAATAATCAGCTTAGGTATAGCTTAAGAAAAAGAGGGAGAGAAAAAGATAAGAGAGAAGAGAACAGAAAAATAGGTAAATATAGTAAAAATAAAGTAAAAAAATTAATAAATCAAATAAAGAGATTGGGTCATTGTGTTGAGTTTGAAGTTTTTCCCAATTTCTGGGCATTTCATCAGTGATAGGATTTTTCCAGCTCTTTAAGGTGTCCGTTTAAATTATTGATTTTGTGTCACTCTTTCCTCACATAGGCCTGTATTGCTGAGTTTTCCCCTAATTACTGCTTTTGCTGTGTCCCACAGATTTTGACAATTTGTCTCTTCATTATTGTTTGTCTCAAGGAATCTTTTTATTTCTTCCTTGAGTTCCTCTTTGATCCATCTGTTGTTATGCAGCATGTTGTTTAATCACCAGGTGATGGATTTTCTCCATAGCTTCTTTTGACAGTCAACCTTGATCTCTATTGCACAGTGATCTAATAGAGTGCTTCTAATAATTCTTATATTTGTGACTTTATGCAAGTACGATTTATATCCTAAGGCATGGTCTATTCTGGAGAAGGTTCCATGTGCACTTGAGAAGAATGTGTATTCTGATTTCTGGGAGTTGGAGGGCCCTATATAAATCCATTAGCCCTAGTTCTTCTAATTTCTCATTTAGGGCTCTTATTTCTTTGCTAGTTTTCTGTCTGTTAGTTCTGTTCAGTGGTGATTGTGGCGTGAAGATGTGATTGAGTCCACTGCTGATATATCCAGGGTAGCCAAATACCTCCCAAATTGAGTGACCAACTCCCATTTCTCTGGGAGACCTTGGCAATAATTGTCCGCAATAAATAATTCAAACAAAGAGATTTGGGGGGACAAAAGTTTTGGCCAAAAAAGCTTAATCCTCCCTGGTTCGATCTCTCTCTCTCTCTCCTCTCTGTTTGTCTTTGTCCAGTGGTGATAGAGGAGTACTGAGATCTCCTACTACTATTACATTTCCTTCCATATGGTTCTACATTTGCAAGCAAATGCCTTATAAGTTTTGCTGGCTCTGAATTTTGTGCATAAATATTGACCAGAGTTAGTACTTCTTGGTCTAGTGTTCCCCTGATCAGTAAGTAGTGACCCTCTTTGTCTCTGATCACTTTCTTGAAGTTGAATGTAATTTGTTCTAATATAAGAATGGCTGTCCCAGCTATTTTTTGTTTTCCATTGGCTTGAGTAATTGATTTCCATCCTTTTATACTGAGTCTCTGTCTATCCTGTAGGTGTGTTTCTTGCAGGAAGCAGAAATTTGGTTTTTGTTTTATAATACAACTCTCTACTATTTGTCTTATAATGGGAGAGTTTAGATCATTAACATTTAAGTATATTATTGACAAAGAGGGTGGTTGTGCAGTTGTAGTGTGCAGAGTGGTTGTTGTTACAATCGGGGGTTTGGATTATGTAATTCATCTCTTACAGATTATTTAGAATCAGTTGTGTTTGCACAAATAATGCGAGTTCATTTTTGTCTGAGAATTTTTGTAGCCCTCCCTCCTGTATGAATGAGAGTTTTTCTGGGTAGTGGACTCTAGATTGGAAATTGCTTTCATTTACTCATTTAAATATGTCATTCCACTGTCTTCTTGCTTGAATTGTTTCAAACGGAGATCTGGTTTGATTGAGGTTCTTTCCATTGTACATAAGGGTTTTTTTCTCCCTTACTGCTTTAAGGAGTTCAAGTTCATCTTTCTCTTCTTTTTTTTTTTTTGCCATTTGAATTACTATGTTTTGGTATTGTTTTATTAGGGTCTATTTTATGAGGGACTCTTTTCACCTCCTAGATTAGTACTGAGCCACTTTCCAGAGGGTGGGAAAGTTTTCTGTTTTATTTCCTTGACCATTTGTTCTCCCCTTTCCTATTTTCTCCCCTTCTGGTATACCTACAATCCATAAATTATTTTTCTCTTTGTTCATTAAATACCTAACTTTTTCTTCCAATGCTTTACATTTTATTTCCTTGTTGGCTTCTTTGTCATTTTTGGTTTGCAATTTTTCTTCAAGTTCTTTCTTCTCTGCAATTCTCCAATTGTGTAATTCTGCTTTATGGCTTGCTAAGATATATTTTATTTCTTTGTATGGTCTATCATCTCCTATAAATGTTCATCTTTAGATTTCTTGAACTTGCTGGCTAGTGATTCCTTGATTTCTTTTACCATGACCTGCATTGTTGCTTTTAGATATTCATCTATTGGGCCTGTGTGTTTTGGTGGACTTGGAAACTTGCTAGGATTTCTCTTCATATCCCCTGTTGTTAGTGTCTTCCTTAGTTTACCCATATATTTTTGCATTTGGTGGTTTGGCTTGGAGTGTAGTGCCTTCAGATTTCAGCCCTCCTTTCTCATCTGTGGCATGGGGCCGGGGCCCTTCTCTGGAGTGTGGTTCTAGGTGGGTATGATGACTGCAGTTGCTGAGGTTTGGCCCAGCCCACAAGTCTCATTTCTTGCTACCTGCCAGAAGGCATAGATTCCCTCCTCCTTGCCCAATAGAAATATGGTGTCCCCTCTCACTCTGTCTAAAGGTGTGGTGGAGGTCTGAGCCTGAGTCAATAACCTCTCCCCCACTAACTGACAGATGTGTGGTTTAGAGTCCAGCTACAGCAGCAGTGACAGAGTATCCCCCCTCTACCTGACAGGCACATGGTTCAGATCCCGGTTCTGGCAGTAATGGCAGAGTGTCCCTTCCCCCACTCTGAATATTTTTTAATTTCTCACATGTCAGGCCAATATAATACAGTAAGTGACTCAGCCTACGTAATTGACCTTTATCCTGGAATTGTCATTGCTTCTCTACAAATGCTCATAACCCTGTAGTTCATGATTTGCTTAAACAACTACAAGCTATTTTAGAAAATCTCTCTAAACTTATTTTCACCACTCATATCTGATCTCATTCTGATCTTCCCTGTTCAATGACTTTACAAACAAATAAGCTAATCACTTTTCAATGCAAATATTTGTTACCATAAGAAGGGTATGATGGGGTCCGGGAGATAGCATGGAGGTAAGGCATTTGCCTTTCATGCAAAAGGTCATCGGTTCGAATCCCGGTGCCCCACATGGTCCCCCGTGCCTGCTAGGAGCAATTTCTGAGCTTGGAGCCAGGAGTAACCCCTGACCACTGCCAGGTGTGACCCAAAAACCAAAAAAAAAAAAAAAAAAGAAGGGTATGATGTGGGGCTGGTGAGGTGGCACTAGAAGTAGGGTGTCTGCCTTGCAAGTGCTAGCCAAAGAAAGACCACAGTTCAATCCCCCAGTGTCCCATATGGTCCCCCCAAGCCAGGGGCAAATTCTAAGCACTTAGCCAGCAGTAAAACCTGAGCATCAAATGGGTGTGGTCCATTAAAACCAAAAAAAAAAAGGGTATAATGTCTACATACAGATGCCTATTGCCATCATGTACACTATCACCTCTAAGAGAAGCCAGACAAATGTTTGTATTTGTGCTCTTTTGCACTGCATATCTCATGTGGCTGGAGTTAACTGCTGAGATCTGAAGAAAAATAAATCATAGTAAATGTAAATTACTCACATTATCCTCTTTCCAAAAAAAACTATTTCTACATGATATGTTGATACTTATCATGTTATATGAGCTGTACTATGACTTCAGAAAGAGTTTAAACATTGCTCCTCTTTATTACAATGCTTTTCTGTCATGATGTTTCCAATACTATCAAAACTGATACTAGTCCAGTCTACAATAGTAAAATGTTACAATCATTTAGCACCAAATAGCAAATCAAACATATTACTAGCATAATCTATAACCCTCAAGGACAAGTCATTGTTGAATAAGCTCATAGGATTCTCAAAACACAGTTATTACAAAACAGAAAGAGGGCTATGCCACTTATTAATTTCCTATTCTTAATATTATTTTCTTTAGAATTTTGAATTTACTTTAAAGAGAGCATTATGCAGCTGCTGAGACACTTTCAAGAAGATGTACAGGCTCAGAAAACAATTAATTCCCTTATCTGGGTAATAATTTATAATGACTGCATAGCAAGTGACTTAATCATTCAAGACAAAGTCTATGCTTATATTTCTATAGAACAGTTCCAAAACAATTCTGGCCTTTATTATAAATCATCAGATGTTGACATCTGTGAGATTTAGAAAGACCTTTAGCCTTCTTATCAATTTTAGAAATATGTGATATGTCATCTTGTTTTCAATCAGTTCAGCTGCATTTATCCTTTATGTAACAACTTGTTTTTTTTTTCATTTTCTCTATCCTTTATTAGTCAGATATCAAAACGTGAAACTCTGTCAACCCAACAATGCCCCATGTCAGCAGGAAACAGATGATCTCATCACCCTACTTCCTCAAAAATCAGAGTTTTCAATTCTTTAAGAAATATTATAAATTTAGCTTCTTTTGTGTAGGTTTTAACAACCTGTTACACATAGGTCATCTCAAAATAACAGCTTTTGTTCTGAATAGCTCCTTGATGTTTAAAATATTTTCTGGGGCCCAGGAGATAGCATGGAGGTAAGGTGTTTGCCTTTCATGCAAAAGGTCATCGGTTCGAATCCCAGTGCCCCATATGGTCCCCCATGCCTGCCAGGAGCGATTTCTGAGCATGGAGCCAGGAGTAACCCCTGAGCACTGCCGGGTGTGACCCAAAAACCAAAAAAATAAAATAAAAATTAAAAAAAAATTTTTCTTTGAGGTTATTTTCTGATCCTCTGTTCGTTGGTTGCTTCTATCAATTAGATAGGAGTAAAAGAATTGTTATTTTCAACATGTCCATCACCTATTTGATTTGAATATTGTCTTGGCTCAAGGAATGATCTTAACCTGTAGAGGACCATTGACTTCCTGCTGCCCTGAGCCTATAGATTATACCATCAGCTAAATTTTTTTAGATCTGACTTACCTGAAACTTGATGAGCAGTGTAAAACAATACTTAGATACTGTTATTTAGTCCTAACTCCTAAAATATTTTTAAAGCTATGGGAAAGGGAGAAGATACAAGTAAATCGATTCTTATGGCTCCTGGTCAGCCATAAGTGAGCTACTGTCTCTTTAAGAGTAAATATATCAGTTACCAGACACTCTTTGTAAATGTTGTTGTGGTGGCCTTCAGCCCTGGACCATATAAACAAGGGGTTCAGTAGCAAGTACCTAAGTGGGTACTGGATTACTCCTGCTGGATATTTGCTGCAGGTTACTGTTTCCCTTTGTCTGGTCCTTTTTTGAGCTGACTTTTCACCCTATTTACAACCTTGATCTCTCTGTCTTTCTTTGGACCTAAAAGGCTGGCCAAAATGTGCCTGGCCTCCTGCTTTGCATCTCCCTTAAGCCTCTTTATAATCCTTTCTTTTGGGGTTTTGATTAGCCTTGACAGCTACAAATGGAAAAACTAACTAATTAAGAAAAACTATAAGACATTGATTTTGAAGACTAGTATAAAATAAAATGAAATATATAACAAAGATTAAAAACAAACAGTGATGGCAAAGTTGTGGTGAGAAAATAGCCCTCATTAATGTTTGGTGGAAATGTTGTCTGGTTTATGTTCTATAGAAAGAAGATTGGCTATTTCTCAAAAAAGTTAAAACAGAACTCGCATATGACCAAGGAATTCCACTCCTTAACATCAACTCCCAAAACACAAATTATTAATTTGAAAAACACAAAATACAAAATGTACATACCTATGTCAATTACAGTGCTTTGTGCAATAGTTAGAATATGGAAATAACGAAGGGGCCGGGCAGATAGCTGGCTTCTGGTGCCTTGATCCTGGAGGCCAGCTCTACCCAGGTACTGGGATGTTGTATATAAACATTTCTGACCCTACCTTGATCTGTGATTGTGCCCTACCCTAGCGTGCGACCTGGCAGTCTGCCCCCACCCTAGGGTGGTACCTGATTCTGTTTCCACCATTGGGTGGTACCTGATTCTGGGTTATAAAAGCAAGGATCTGTGGGAAAAGGGGGCTTTTTTCTCTTGCTGGCCTTCACCCAGGCCGCTTGAGGCTTCGACCTCTGCAAGGAATAAAGAGCTATTTTCTTCAGAAGTTTGGCTGTCTTTTGGATTTCTTCCTACCGCATTCACCTCAGAACTGCTGGTTACTGGGTGGGAGACGCGTTCTCCGAGCTGGAGGGGAGAGACCTCGTTCTCCCTACCTACATCAGTGAACCTCTCTTGGGGACGGATTACTACACTGGGGTTAAGAGACACCCCGTGCCAAATGGCATTCTCCCTAGCTTGGGGGCGGGGGGAGTGCTGGAAGGCCTGGAAGGCCTCCAGCTGTTCCCCTATTTACCCCTGGAATCTAGGCCAGGCCTGAGCACCAACTCAGCTGGCCTGCTGTGGGTTCAGGTGAACTCCATTAGGGGTCTCCAGGCTCCCCCCACTTTACACTAGGGAGGAGGAGCAAAGGAAGGGGTCGGGCAGATAGCTGGCTTCCAGTGCCTTGATCCTGGAGGCCAGCTCTACCCAGGTACTGGGGTTAGGGGACACCCCGTGCCAAATGGCATTCTCCCTAGCTTGGGGAGTGCTGGGAGGCCTCGCAGGCCTCCAGCTGTTCCCCTATTTCTCCCCTTTTCTCCAGGTCTCCCCTGGTTGCCGGCCCATGTGGACTCTATCGTGGTCCTCTGTCTTTCGCCTTTTTGTCTCCCTACACTAAGGTGGGGACGCATGGGGTGGAGGGCGGGCTGAAGCAGCACTGGTGTATGTGTCGACATTCACTGATATTTTTTTCCATTGGTTTCCATTTTGAAAATCGCACAGGTACCATATACATTCAAAATAAAAATGGGAGATTGGACTCTCAGGCTAGGAAGAGGCCAGAAGTTTTTTTCTACTTGTTCACTCTTAGTGGCTTCTTGGCCTCTTCCTTTCTTCACTGTGTAACTGTGTTTGCTAGTATACTAGGTTTCTGATTAGTTCCCATATGCAGGGACTATTGAGTCCATTCTCTCAACTTAGATTGTTTATTTTCCCCCTTTTTATCCCTTTGTTATTTGTTAAATAACAAATATGTGAACTGTTTGATAAGGTATTTTGGTGAAAGAGTCCCTCTCTATCTTTCCTTCCCTTTGTTATTTGTCAAATAAGGACGTCTGTAGAAGTCTCCCTCCATTTAACGTTTATATAAAAACCAAGTCAATTGTATTGTTGGACTTGTTCTAGCATCCCCATAGGTACCAATCTTGTTGTGAATTGTTCAATAAGGGATTCTGGTGATTGAGTCCCTCAGTTTAATTTTTATGTTTGAACCAGGTCACGGGGATTGTTGGACTTGTTCTTGCAGTCCCCTTATGCGCTGATAACACCAGGTGGCATTATTCCTTGTTTGCATGGGCACATTAAAATGGAAAATACTATACATACAAATAAGTTCTTATCTAATAAAGATAGGAACACACAAATCTTGTGGTGCAACGGAGCCTTACAAACCCTGAATTTTGACATGATGATCTGGCACAGGCCTCAGAGGTTTGGACATTTTCCAGTTACCCCTGAACCAGGGAAGCCATCTATGAAACATCCAACATTGTTTATGATATCATCTGGTGCAATCCTCTACCAGGGAAGACTCTACTGCTGCTCTGACATCAATTTACTCAAACGAGTCTTCCCTTAACACTGAGAAGACTTAAACAACAACAATGACCAGCATACTGGATAGGGCCTTCTGCATTGCCTGTTAATTGTAAGTTGAAATTAGATACTGCTCCACACCATCCTGATTTCATTGTAGGATATACAGATGCCAGGACCTTCTATACAGAAACTGAGATCAACAATAGAGACTGTGAAAAATATAACTGTGTGGGCACTACAGACAATGACTGGGATTGGACAAACTAGTTTGCCTGGAGCCTAGAAATGGTCTTATGTAAGGAAACTCCAGGGTTAGGGTCTCCTTGTACTTTGTCCAAAGGTTTTCCTTTCCATGAAAGTATGCTTTGGTGAGCCCATGCAAATGATAATTGCCATACTAGCATTTTTTTTACAGTGTTCCCTTGACTCCAAACCTTTAAGATACCACTAGTAAAAATGTCTGGAACTGGAAAAAAAGGTTCACATTAGGATTAACATATATGCTTTTAGATGCACTAGCATTCTGGGGGACCAAGGGGGTTGATAAGGGATATATGCTTGGGAATAGGAATGAAGGGAGGACAACACTGGTGGAAAGTCCCTCATTTATTGTCAACATGTACCTTAAGTATCACTGTGTAAGATTTGCCAATGTCTACCTTAAATATCACTGTGGAAGATTTGTCGTCATATATTCTAATAAATGTCTGTTAAAATAAAAAAATGAATATGGAAATAGCTCAAATGTTTCCAATTCTTCAGATAAATTGATTTAGGAGTCACGGAGGGTGACAAGGTGATAGTACAGTGGATAGAGTGTGCTTTGTGTTAGAATCTTGGCACTCTATATGGTCTCAAAGTCAGCAAGGAGTGATCACTAAGCATACAGACTGAAGTAAGTGCTCAGTAGTTTTGGGTGTGGTCCTCCAACCAAACAAATTAAACAAACAAAAAGAAATTGTGGAATATAAAAGGTAAAAAGATGCAGTTTGCTCCCAGGAGGATTTAATTGAAAGTATCATATAACTGAAATAGCTCAAAGGAAGGACACATACCAGATACCTCTAATTATAGGAATATAAAGAGTTTTGGTTATACTTGGTATGAAAACATATAAGAAAAAGTCTTGCCTGTGATGAAAGCTCAGGTCAAAACCAGGGCACAAAGATTCTGTATCCTGACATTCTTATCCCAAATGCACCAGCAATATAATATGGCACCATTCCTTTTTGCAAAGGCATACTAAAAAAGAGAGGGAAATTTTATGTATAGAAACATGCTCTTATCTACCTGAGATAAGAACCCATATATTTTATAATACAAGGGCACCTTACACCCTGAACATATGCCATGTGGACCCAACTTAGACACCATGTGACCTGGCAGCATCCATCCAATCCTGAGACCTAGACCTCAGACATAGAATCAACACAGATCCCCACAACAGCACCAGGAACGAAACTCCCTCTTAGAAATTCCTAATACCTCTCTAGCAGCAACTAGCACCAGGTTGATAAGACATCCTGACAAAGAGGAAATGGCAATAACTAGATCTAAGATCAGAAGGTCCTAACGGTAAGATGAAATCAGAAGACACTTGGCCCTTTGACCTATGCAAAAACCAAGATTACCAACTACTGAAGACTGACATTGACAGCCAAGACTGGGCAGTACTTATCCTGGAATCAATAAAAAAGACCCTAGTTTAGGCTTTAGCCTAGGATCTGTACAAAAACTAAGATCTCCAATCCTAGAGGTCTAACTGTGACAACTGC